>VZTN01014288.1:496353-506357 GCA_013400515.1 Erpornis zantholeuca | reverse complement strand
GACGCTCCGGGACGGCGGCCCGGGGTGGGGGCTCTGTCACACTGGCCGCCGCGGCCCATCGTGGGGGCAGAGCCCCTACTCCTGCTGCTGATGGGTGTGTTGGCTGAGTGTTCATTCTGATCCAGAAAAAGAGAATTGAGGCTTCCCCCCAGTGGGTGCTCGGACTAAGTGTTGTCTCAGTGCGGGGGGAGATGGGGAGGCAGGAGTGGTGACACCGCCTGTGTTTATACGCCTCGCGTACCTCACCAGCCCCGCTGTAACCGAGCGGCTTGGCCATCCTGATTTATTAGCCGGGCTGAACTAATTGGCAGCAGCAGGCTGGAGGCATGCTGGAGTAATTTGGTAGATTACCTCCTCATAAAAGATAACGCTGCGTGGAGGTAAGCAAACCGGGAAATTCCTGCACTTAATTTGACAAATACGCGGTCTGCTGCAAATTAGCAGCAAAAATCTGCAGCTGCGTGGTGTCCAAGGAGCGTCTGCACGGCCCGGCGGTGCGTGGGGAGACCGAGTTAGGCCTTTTCTTCTCACTCAGGATGAATAAATACGGGCAGGTCTTACGGCTTTTAGCAGAAATGCGTTATAAGCAATATTTAAGCGTTGTAGATGAAATCTGGTGGAAGCTTGGGCTCTGTTGCGAGTGCTGCCCAGTAAAAGACGACCTCGCTTCAAAGTGGTCGCCTAAAAAATTTCCACGAGGAGTTAGTGAACACAAGTGTCAGTATTTTAGGTGTCTGTGAAATAAGAAACATATGTCTCTTTGTATGCTTTTCTATATTAAACAATGTTTTTATAGTAAGTGAAAGTTGGACAAGGACAGTTTGAACCTCAGCCAGAGCTACCTTGCCAGAAGTATGCCTGGAATGTTAAGCAGGCCACAGAAACATTTAAGCACAGTCTGGGTTAAAGACTCTAGTAATTTGAGAGATTCCTGTCGTTTTGCACGACAATGCATAATTGTTTAAGTGGCCTAAATATTTACCTACCGGATCAAGATGTTTTGTCTCATTATTTGGACGTACTTATGCGTACACTTTTTTTTTTTTCTGAGATGTTAAATATTTGTTAATATGCTTTAGATAGCACATTTTTTCTACGTTAAAATGCATGTACACGTTGTTAGGTTACTGTTAATACCGTGTTGTAAAGGTAATCGAAGTCTGTTGCTTCTATGCATCTCATCCTTTCCATTAAATTTCAAAGAGCATGCAGTTTTGTCTTCTGCAGTATCTTCCATATAGACTATAACAGAAAAGATTTAGCCATTTACTACAGTGTTAAAATTGAGTTACTGTTCAACTTACGTAGTATTGCTAAAATTATGGCTCCATGTTTGGAAGAAATAATTGAAATGCCACACGTTGCTTGAAATTTTGTCTAAATATTTCACTCCAAGGTTTAAACTTAGATCTGTTTTTCACACTGGGTAAGAACAGGCTATAGGGCAGAGATTGAGACATTTACATTGGGGCAGATAGAAAAGAGATGGTGTTTTCATGAGCATGTTATCAGTAGTTTGTATAGAATTCAAGTAGCAGGAGCTGGTTCTATGACTGCAGAGTTAATCTCTGGTTGAGAATAGACCACTGTTGTTATTTTAGTGAGATGTCTGGGTTTTGCATGGTGGAAAGTGACCAGTCTTTTTGGGTTTCATTGCAAATATTCAGATTCCCATGGACAGCAACAAAGTAGGAAAGGATAAGGGTATTTGTTTTCTGAGAAAGTTTGGGAAAGAAAGGGGAGAGCAGAAGTGAAGTGGTACTGAAGCTGTATTTTTGCAAGAGGAGGGCAGAATAACTTACTTGTGGCATATGTACCTCAAGATCCTGAGTTAGGCATAGAGTGACAGAGTTCAGCCCCCCATTTCTGTGTTTGGGTGGTTTTATTTCTATCCAGGAGGAACTGGACAAAGCTATGAGACCTGAGGCCGTGCTGCACTTGATCAAGGGCTCTGAGAATCAGCACCTCCAAGCTTTCCTATGGGTAGTAGGCTCTAAGCATCCCCACAGGCTCCTCTTTAGGTGGCACTCAGTAATTTGTTTTTTTTTTTCTTTTCAGGATTTCCTCTGAGATTTCTGAACCTTTTGTATGGTTTGGTTAGTGAATTTGATTTGAAATAATTATTCAATTAAAAATCCCACCACAAAACAAAACCAATTTTGCTCCTCTCCCCCAGTGTTTTTCCCATTGAAGCCAAAAAGACAAAGAAATGCTAATTGGATAAGTGCTCTGTAAAGGATTTTGGAATTTGGGAAAGAGAAGATGATGAGGGTAAGGAAGGCAAGTCAGAATAATAAAGACTGAGAAGGGGAAAAAGACTTAGAAGTGGATACCTTATGATTTTCTGTGGTGAGAAAAAAGGTACAAGAGTGATAAAATGAGCAGATTTGAGAAGGATGTAATCTTTAGTATCAAATAAAATGGTTAGGTTCAGGAAGATTCTGTGATGCTCTGTGTGGATTGTGTTTAATGAATAGATTGTGGATGGCTGTCTAGCACATCCTGTGGATCCCAGAAGGGAGCCATTCAGTGCATGTTTTCATCTCGTGGTAGTAGTCGTCTTTTATCTTAATAGATTGTAAATTCTTCAAGGCAGGGAATGTCTTTTTATCTTGTGTTTGCACAGTACTTACTACATCGAGATTCAGTTCAATAATGGGATTGTAAATGAATTTATTGAAGACTGACTATGTTTGTGGTTGATATTGATGATGCTTGTGGCACCAGAGATCTTATTACTGTTGCTGTTTGTTACAAGACTGTTTTCAAGTGATTAGAACTTAGACAAAAGACTCTTGGAGTTTGGAAAAAGCTTTTAAAGTTCATGAGTCTTGCCAGATTTGCTGTATGTGGAAACTTTACCTAAAATTCAGTGTTGCTTTTTTTTGAATAACTTCAGGGAAGAGGGAGTCTTTCAGCTCTTTAATGTGAATTGTCTTGGTGGTTTAAAGATTTGAATCATGTTGTTTTGGAGTGAGGATTTTAAACTTTAAAGGTGTAAGAGTGTTTTTACATGGAGAAATCATCCATTTGGACCAGCTGGGGAGGAATTAAACAGTTAATATGGGCTTGGTAAAGACCTTTTTTTTAGCAGCTGTGTGTAACTTCCTGCAACTTGGATTGCTGGTACTGGGGAGTTTTTCTGTCCTATGTCCTCATTAGCATCTTAATTCTGAGGCCTAATAGCTGAATAATATGAGCACAGGAGAAAAACCTTGGCCTTGTAGAAGAGGTGAGTTGGAACAAAGGGTATGGAATCAAATTGGGTTTGCCCTGGAATTTGACAGAGAAGGGGGAGAAATTTGGTTGGTTTTGAAAGCAAAGCAATCAGGAGCTAAGGGCAGGAAGAAGGTACCTGAAGTCTGGGAAGAAAAAAGTAGGGGAACTGGACTGAAAACCAGTAGAGCAGGGAAAAACAGGTAAGGAGGAACTGGTCTGGTGAGGGTTCAGGGTGTGAGGGTGTCAGATCTTTTCTTGGCTGTACAGGGAACCCCGAGGGAAAAGAAGGAACACTGGATTTGGATGAGGAATCTTTGGGGTGAGAAAATAGCACTAGGGGCAGCATGCAAAGGCTGGGTGAAGAAGGGAAGATGATTGGAAGGTGAAATATAAGAGCTGTGTGTGAGATGTGAGTATGGGGGTCAAGAAATATAAGATGTGCTGGACAAGGAGATTATTGAAAAGTCCGAATTGCAGAGACTGGAAATAAGCAGGAAAGGCTGATGGTCTTAGAACAAGGAGTCAGCTTGGCAAAGTCACTAGCAGCATGCATCTGTTGTTAGGAGTGCCAAGTAGAAGTTTAAGTGTGTACTGGGCAGGAAAGCGTAGAAGCGCTGGCTGCTTTTTGTTAAACTATTTCAGAATGCCTTATTCTCATCATTTATTTGATTTTAGCAAGTATCTGTATTATATTACCCAATGTTGTGGTTTGACACTGCTTTAAATGCCAAGGCACACAAAATCTAATTACTTATTTACTTCTGCTGTAATTAAGCAGAGGAAGGGGAAAAGTAAGTCACCCTAAGACACCCAATTAGTTGACTTCTCCTGTTGGGTGAGACAAAGTCTGCTACTACTGTTGTTTCCTCTGTTATGGCAAGTGGTACAGCGAGGTGTTCAAACATATGCTGGTGTGATGCTGCATAATGTGATTTCTCTTTCCTCAGACTGGCTTTATAAAGGAATAAGAAGCTGTAAGTAAGCCTAAACAAAAAGCATATGAATCTCAGATATTCAAATCTAGAAAATTCCAGACTTAATGTCACTTAAGTACATGCTTGTTTTGTATGAAAAGAGCATTTTTAGTAACAAATTATTTTCTCATATATTTTTTTGCCTTATTTGATACATATAGAGGGGCAACTCTGAGGGCAGATGGGAGACCTGTGAAGTGATGAGAATTGTTTCTGCAGTTTTTTTGCCCAAAGTGGAAGATGGGCCTTTAGTGAGGCAAAGGATCTTTTGACATGCCTACCATGTGATAAGATTAGAAAGTCAGTGGCCTCTTTGTCAAGGCAAGAGGATATTTCCTAAAGTATTGGAATTTATCTGTACAGTTGGCAGTATTCAGCAACACAAAGACAATCCAAAGAAGCATTACTTTTTTTTAAAAATAGAATTTTTTCTGGGTGTGCCTTAAACCCCTACACTGAGAGTTGCAATTAGTGACATTCATTATTAGAATTCAAATACCTCTATTCCAAAACATCAGAAAGATGAAGGCAACCGTATAGTTAGTACCACTGCTGGTTTTGAAAGTTTTCTTCAAGTTATATATGTTTTCAGGCTTTTCTTGTCTAGTTCCTGTTTGTTGCATTTTGATGTTAAACTCTGTCGACTCATAGTTTTGTTTTGAGCTAATGTCATTTGTGGAATGGGAAGAAAACAAAGTGATTGTTGATCATTACTTCAGCCTTCCCTCTGAAAATGTTTCAATGACTGAACAAATTTAAATCATATGCTGTATTTGACTATGATGCAGGTTGTTAATATCAAACATAAAATGAAAACTGTAAGGTAAAGAAATGTATTTCTGGAAGTGATGCTTTGAAAATGTTTATAATGGAGCAGAACTGTTGAAATACTAATTTGGTTGTGATTTTATAAATTGGCTTTTTAGGCTGCTGGTACCAAGCTCACAAGAGATGGAGAAGCTTGCAAAGGAAAAAAAGAATTGTTGAATGAGTATGGATCTGAAAAATATGTTCTCCCATGAGAGGAAAAGAGTTGATTTTATTCAGGTGAAGAGGTTTTTAAGAAAGAGATGATTCCAGAGACTTCAGAACTCTTTTCTTTGGTAGATTTGTAATAGCATCTGATAGTCAGAAGTTGAAACCAGAAATATGGTGTGTTTTTACTAGTAGTAGTTACTAGATGTCAGAGTAGTTTTTCCACTCTTTTAACTCTGTGTATGAAATTACCTAAATTTTGCCTGATTTAAGTCAGCTATCATTTGAAGACTTGTTGTTTATGACCATCAGTTTTTACTGCCTCCATTGCATGATATATCATTTGACTTGTATATAAAATACATATAGCTAAGTATATCTCATAAGGACTGGAAGAGCATCCATCCTTTCACTAGACAATAGAGAGCTGCTCTGTTTGGTTGTTTCTCTTGATGCACCTGGGAAGAAATCCTATTTATCCCCATTACTTCAGGCATTTAGGTAACTGCAGTTGCACTGTTTGATTACCTCAGGTTGGCAATACAGTGGACTTGGTAGAATTTATATAAAAAGCATTGCATATAAAACAGTACTTAAGATCCAGATGTTTTGAATTTTCTATGCAAATGTCAAGCCTGGATGCAGCCACAGCGGGGATGAGAAAGCTGTGCAGCTGTGTGACTGCTCTCCTGGCATGTTACTGGCAATACATGCTGCAGCAAATGGTGTTGAGAAAGGGCTGCAGTGCCTTCAGCCTCTCTGGGCAATCTGCACAGAGTTGTACTTTAGCTCTTGCTCAGAATAATTCAGTAATATTTTTAAGGGCATGCTGTAACAGACATTTGTTTTGAAAGCTTCACATACATATATGCCAGGATAGGTCTACTTCCCTGCCTTTTATGAGGGAGATACATTAATATTTTTTTTCATCCTGTCCGGTAGGTCTTCAGACAGATATTTAACTTCTTATTGGGAGTGACTCCCATGAAAATGTTTATGATTAAAAATGAATGAAGACGCAAGCATCCTAGAGTTAATGTTACTTGGTATTAGGTATGATCTTCAAGCTGAGTCTTTTGTTTGATTGGTAGATTCTGAGTAGGTTTTAACATGTTACAATGTTGATCAGCTGTTTCATGGTAAATACTTGTGAATTACTGCTTTTCTTCCTCTCCCCTCGTGATCTCACCTCTCTTATTTAAATGTTTTAAAAAAGTAACCTAATTTCTTTTCAGCTTTATATTGCTGTGGGAAACGAAGTAAGCATTCATGTTTTCTTGTAATTCAGCACTGTTATAGATGTGTGCTACATCGTTTTTAGTAGTTTTTCAGTGTCTTGAAAAGTAAAGGTGGAAGGCACACACTGATTCTTCCTAAGATGAAAGTTTTCCTTATAGTACAATAATAGTGATTTGTGGTTTATTTAATTGGTTTTTACTAGTTAAAATAGATATCCTTTGTAAATCTGGCTTAGGCAGCATAAAATTTCAAGACCTAATGCATGTGTGCTAAAGCATCAAAACATCTATTGAGCCACAGAAACCTCATTAACAAAAAAGCCACTGCTGTTAAGCTTCTTAACATTTTGTTAAAGGTGAAGGGGGTTTTTTGTGTGTATGTAGTTTTTACCTCTTAATGGAAGTTTTTTCAGCAATTAGATATGTAACCTAGACACCTGCCTTATTGTGTTTGTGTGCATGCTAGAAAGGACTAAATTAACAGTTGTGACTTGAGTGTGCTACAGCGGTGTGATGGCACGTGTTATGGCAGCCCTTTCTTGAAGGGTTCTGTGACATGGTGTTGACTCACATCTGTGTTGGGTCTTGCAAACTGAGGAACCCTGATCTATTGGAACTTGTCTGTGCTTGAAATTGTCAGAGAAAGTACTTCGCTATTTATATATATGTATTAGTATGTATCTGAGTTGGTATAGACATAGTGGTTGTATTTAAGGTAATTAAACAGCACCAGGCATTGTGAAAAGAAAATTGGGTGTTTGCATTAGCATATCTTCTAAGGGGTATAGGGAGGGAAATCTCTGCTTTTCAGGATCTACACATGTGAGAATGCAAGATTTGAAATGTCAGAAGGCTAGGGCTGGGATTTAAGTTCTATTATCTGGAGAAAAAAACTCCTATTTAGGCTTGGATTCTAGTGATTAGTTTGAGAGATAACAACTTCATGTTTTTAGCAAATATAAATATAGTGACAACACTGTGTAAACATAAGAACAAATGACTTGTAGGCAATAAAATCCCTAGAAACTTATCTATAGTAAAGCCCTGTTAACAAGCTTCACAGACGTGCCTGTTAAATGTAATGTTGGTTTATAATTTTGTGTTGTTTGTTGGAAGGTAGAGCTTTGTAAAGTTGTATGTGAGGTCAAACAGAAGTATTTAGTTGATATATCATTGAAAAAAGTAAAACTAATACTTTTCTCCCTACAGTTAAAAATAGAACTTCCTGAATATCTTATCTGCTGCAGATGTGATGGTTCACATTCACCAGCAAAGTCAGCCAGTATTGCAGCTTTTAAGTAATCTTCAACTTGTTTCTGGTTGAAAGAAGCAAGCTAAAGAAAACACACTCTAGGTATTTTTCCTACCTCATTGCCTGCTGTGGCAGGGCAGGGAGCACGCTCAGCAAGGTTTGGCAATACAGTGCTCTTGAGCTAATAATTCACTGCTGCCAAAACCAGTAATGTCCTCCCGGCCAAACCACATGGTCTCACCCCTCTCTTGCACTGGTACCCTTGCTTACCTGACCTTGCAGTAAGAAAAATGAGAAAAACCCCCAACCCTATGCAGTATTTCATGTCTCCTTTTTTAGGGAAGGGTAGTGTTCAGCTGGTTGAGTTCCCTAAGCTGACTTAACCTTTGGGGCAGATGGGTATTGAAGTGCTTTATGTCAATTAAGTCTGATTCAATAAGGAATTGGATTAGGCAAAAGTGATGAGTCACTTTAAAACCTTCTTTCAGTTTTTTTAAACTTTAAAACTTTAAAATCCTCTTTGTGAATGGCAGCCTTGACTACTGATTTTTAAAATACTCCCATAGTAAAACAACACATCTCTGAACAATCTTCAAGTTACGTTTTAAAAAGACAGAATCAGTTTTCAGACATAAGATGGATATTTAAAGGCCAACAGAAGAAAAATAGGTGTCAGAGTCAGTTTTTTAGTCAAGTAGCAACACTGAAGTGGCTGTTAGGAGATGAGAGAGCTGGAAGTAGCAGAACTGATTTGGGGACTGAGCTTGTGGTATCATCACCAGCTTGGAAACACTAAAGACTCAGTGAAGTCAGTGGTGAGTGTTGCCTTCACTGACAGGGAACAAAGTTGGTGTGTGAGGGAATTGGGCCAGATGTGTGTTTGGGAGGTGTGTGTGAGGGAAGTGAGTAAAAGATTGGGTAGATGTGGCAAGGATCTTGACAGTGGAGCACTTCCAAGTAAGATCTCAGTTGGGTGTAGAAGTGTATGGTGTGACTGAGAAAGTCATGACAACCATGAAAAGGCATGTCAAGGTAATGACAAAATCCACAGAGCAGCTATTTGGGTGACTTTAAAGGTGGTTTTGTCACCAGTGTTTGGAGCGAAAACTCGTCAAAAGATTATTCCAGTGCATCTGGAGAGTTTTTTAAGGGAGGTGAATGTGTACAGGTGGAAATTGCCAGGTCATAGAGGAGGAGGTTGTAGTGTTTGGATTAGATGAACAAGATTTTTGTCTCTGCTTATGGAGAGGAGCGGGGACTCTGATGATGTGTTCTTTTTCCTTGATACCAATCCAGCCTATTTAATGAGAATAAATCCTTCAGTTCTTAACTAGGTTATTAAGAGTGAGGAATGGGGGTGTAAGCTTTGTTCTGCCATGCCACAGGATCCTGATAATTTCTTGATTCTGTCCCAGAATAGGACAGAATTCCCAGATAGGAAAATTAATTTGGACTTAATACAATGAGAGTGTGCTAAAAGCTTGGCAAGATGTGATCTGTGACTTTTAATAGCTGATTGAATCCTTCAAGTCAGCCATTCAGTATTGCTGCACTCCTGGCAAGGCTTGCTCTAGGTACATGTTTCATGATCAAATAAGCTGGAATGTTTCTCAGTTTGTTTCCCTACTTTTCTGTGGGTGTTGGCTGGAGTAGGAAAGGCTTTTGTGTCCAGTGATGAGCTCAGTGGTCTCCCCGTGGTTTGCGTGATGGAGGCAGTTCTGTGCTGTACTGTTCTCTCTTTGGCTGAAGGAGCTGATTGCCATCAAAGGCTGAGTTAGTAAATATCAAAACCTAAAGCAATTACATTTTTTCTTTTTGTTTTTGAAGACTTTTCTATTTCAGTATATTTAATTGGCAGTGGGACAAAAATAAAGTACAGTGATAGCAACACCCTTGAACCAGCAACAGAGAATCAAAGGCTATCTTTCATAGCGTTCTGAAAGAGTTATTTTCAATATGAAATATCTATGGAGAATCTTGTTGAAACTATTTTGACTTATATTGTACTTAGGCTGACACTCTTTCACACACAGAGTGATTAGGATTCTTTATGGCAAAATGCAAAGTTTGGTATCAAAGCTGAAAATGCATAATATTTCAAAATTGATTTATTTAATGTCAGATTGCATTTTAAACAGCCAAAAATAAGACTTTTAAAAAGCCTTAATGCACAACATTTTCTTAGAAAGAGTGGCCTATCCATGTCTGGGAAGGCAGCTGAAGTACTGCATAATTACCTAATTCTATAGCATAAACAAATTGTGACCCAAAGTTACTTGACTTGAACAGCAATTCTGTGAATGCTTAAAAGAGAATTACAGAATAAAAAGTACAGTACTTTTTTTT
>VZTN01014288.1:444246-496334 GCA_013400515.1 Erpornis zantholeuca | reverse complement strand
GTGCACATGTTTTGAAATAACTGTTTGAACACATGCATGCCTTTTGCTTCCCCTAGATTAAATCTTTTGGATAAGACTAGTAGTAATCTTAGTTAGTAATCTTAATTGTAGTATTAAAGATATGGTAAGGCACATACTAAGACCAAACTTCAGAATAAGTTAACCACAAAACCCAAGAAAAAATTGATTTAATGACCATCATGTCTGTTGGATCAAAGGTCCATTTTAGTAGTGTCTAAATAGCCTTTAACACTATAATTGATGATTAACACAAATTAACCAGATGATCATCTGTTAGAGATAGCATAACTGACCTCTAGGTCATATAGTTAAAAACAAATTGGAAATGGTTGTAGATGGAACTGCAGTAGGTAATTTGTGAAAATTTGGTTAAAAAACATCTATATTCATATTGTATATTTGTATATGCTTGTTTTCAACTGTATGCAGTGTACTGATTGGCAACACTTGAAAAAAGTGTACACTGCTCTGTGTTGGTTTAAGTTGTCTTATTTTTGCTTTTCTGCCAGCTCAGTTTATTCAAGGGAAAGCCTAGTGGCACTTGTGTGGTTGTGGGTGTACTGAGATTTTTGATAAACAAGCACCATGTGCTCAAGTCTCTGCACTGGTGTTTGAATACTGCTTCTGTGCTTAATGTAGCTGCTCAGTTGGGACAATTAAATTATAGAGTTATTTGTTTAGAAAAATGTTCACTAATACCAGCTTGCAGAAAGATGGTTAAAAATGCTCTGCTTTGAAATGATGGACTTGTTTCTTGCTTTTCTTTGAGATTCCTCTCAAGCAATCAAATACAATCCTTGCCTCAATAGACTTACACCTGTGAGGTTCCAGGTTCTTCATTTGATAATGCTTTGGAGGCTGAATTTTTTCTATTAAAAGTACTTTGAAAATCAATTGTAGTCTATTTGTTAATTGCAATTTGATTTTGATGCTTCTGTCTTGTCTGTATGGCAGAAGACATAGTTTTAACTAAATCTCTGTATTTCACAAAGGTTTTAAAAATATCATTTTCCCCAGAAGTAAAGCAAAAGCATTTTAATTAAAAATGGTCAAGTATTTTTGGATCAGCTATATTTGGTATCTGGACTGCCTAGTTACCCTTTTGTGTTGGCTGTAGGAGACCTTTTGGAGTAAATGTCATGTTATGAAGAGGAATATCTGTTGTGAAAACTTCTTTTTGATTCCACACAGTTCTCAACCCTTGGAAATGTAGCTTAATGCATGCATGGTCCAGTATTTTAATGTCCTTGCTTATAACCAGGACTGCAGAAAGAAGCAACTCTTCAGTTATCTGCATTACTAAAAGGTAGCTACAAAAGAAATGAGAGATTTCTTAAGCCTTTTGCCTTAGTCAAGGGGAGTGTGTAGAGAGACAGAAGGAGAGATCCTAGAACTCGTCCATATCCTTTCTTTTGTGTTGTTTGTATTTAATAAGTCTTTGCATATTGAGTCTTATGTACTGAAGCTAAACAACTCCTTGATTTCTCAGAACACTGTGTAATGCACTGAATTTAAGAAGTGTTTTCTTTGATCTTAGCGAATGGCTAGTTTCACCTAAGTTCCTTGGAACCGATCTGCAGTGTGAAGTATGATTACTGTTCTTTAAGTGTGTTACTTAACATTTTCTATTCAGGAAGATGTTGATGTTGTTGAGGGAAAAAATTAAGTGCTGAGCCCTGCATACTTGTCTTAAGAAGAATTAAAGTGGTAGGTTGGTCTTTTTTGTGTGTTATGTATGGGTTTGTTGGGTTGTTTTGTTTTGTTTTTTAATAGGGTATAGCTACAATTTTTTCCCCAAGAAATTGTGAATTAAACCCTTTAACTTTTGGTTTAAATGAAATCTGTCCCTTTAGCCTATTTTTGGAGTAAAATGTCAAGAGGTTTACCATCAGGCTGACTCTTGGATTCTGATGGATTGATGGCACAATGAAGATACTGTATTTCCAGTTCCAGGAATTATTTTCTTACTGTAAAATAAGATACTTCGTAAATTCCTGGCTGTCTTCTTTACTAGTTTTCTGTATGCACTTACATGGAGTTTTGCTGAAGTGTTACAAATTTCTTCAGCTGGATATGATAGAAGGCTTTTGGAGCAAAGAGCCTTTTTAGTCCATGAGTAAGTATCCAAACACAAATGTATGTGAATGGTCTGTACCATGTCATTTAATCATCTGAAATTTAAGACAATTTATAATCTACAGTATTTGTTTATGGCTATAATCTCAGTGGTTCTGTTAGTAAACATTATTCTGATTTTCCATCTGGAAGGTTGGAGCTGAAAAATGTTTATGGGGAGTGACCTGTGGAAAATTTGCTGAGCCATTATTAGTTTTGTAGTGGTTTTTTTGTTGGTTTCAGTTTTTAAGGAAATGTAATAGTAGTGTTTCCTGTCCTTGGCTATAAATGTCACTCAAAACCTCCTTACTCTTTGTACTGAATCTGCTCTTAGGGATTCAAGGCCTTTTAGGAAATTATCAGCTACCTTAATTTTTAATTTTCAGAAATGGCTTCTGGAAATTTTGGCACAGATTTTGATATCCCAACATTTGTCTTCTTGGAATGTGTCGTGTGCTTAGAAAAAAGTCTTAAGTTTTCTCAGAAGTAAATATAAAAAAACCTTGAACATTTCACAGCGCTTAGATGTAAACCTGTTTTCATGGTAAGCCAGGTTATAGGGTGTTTTTTTATGACTTAATAAAAGACAAAACAGGTGATTCATATGAATGAAGATACATGTATATTTTTTTCAAACCAGTGTTCATAAAATTTGTCACAATATTCAGGAAATAGGCTAAATAAAGCTCCAGTGATTGTGGAAAGTAGTTCATTTGTGCAAACTTCTCCCCCTGAAATGCCAATACTTGCATGTAGAGTGAACTCCCTCGTAATATTGTGTTAGGGAAATTATTTCTGGGAGTAATCTGGGAGTAGATCTGTCCGTGCCTGTTCAGGGCTTCTCTTCAGTTGCAGCGATGATGTAGCTGATCTTGTTCTCTGGACATCTGCCTGCTGGGAGTGAGACGTGTCCTCTGTTCTCTCTCTTAATATCTGCCAAACAGCCCTAAGGCGATAATGCACTTTCATTACTATTGATGGGACTCAGTCTGGATCCTTGAGTTAAAGACTCTCTCTCTTTTTCTGTTTTTTGACTTGTACAAAGATATTTGGCCACTACCTGTTTCGTTTGGAAATATTATCTGAAAGGGAATATTGGTAATTTTTTTCTTCAGTGTTTTGTTGTTTTAAAATACAGCTGCCTCATTTTATCATTAAAATATACTGTAATAAATTTCTGGAATATCTCCTTTGGGGTAATTATGTTTGGTATGTGAACATCTGGAGTTTTTGAAGTTTTGCACATATGCCTGTTTGCCCACACGGTTCTTAAGATACTTGTTTTATTCTTTCTGAAGTGACTTGATAAAGAAAATCATGTTCATTTTTTACTTGAATCACGACTGTAAGTTTGTTTTCCTTGCATTTAGAATCTATGCAACATTTATAAAAGGCTTGTCTGTTCTCTTTAAAATACAAATTACCCCATGTCCAAAACTCTGATTCCATTTGGAACACCCTGAAACTATGGGTAGTGTCCTGACTGTGGAAATCTGTCCCCCACCCTCCAGTCCCTGAATACAGTTCTTTAAAATGCAAGTCTTTCGAAATGCTGTGTTCATTTTTTCTGTCTTTTGCCTTTTTATATATGTGCTCAAAAGCTTATTTTTCAATGTAAATGAAGATTTTAACACTAATGCCTGTATCCAGATATTTCTAGGTTTTTTGTAAAGTAAAAAACCAGATGTTATACAGACTAGTAGGCTCTTAATGTAATGTTAGTACATGATGTTAAAAGTGAGTTAGTCAAATTAGGAATACTTTTTTTTTCTCCCCGTTAGTGAAGATTGTCAGTTGTCGATACTTTTACATGAATGATTTCAAAATAGTAGTGAGAGCACTTTGGTTAGAGAGTTTTTGAATGTTTTAAGATACTACACTTGACACAATTTAAAATACATAAGCTTTGTTGTGCTTTGGGGGGTTTCGTGTTTGGGGTTTGTTTCTTTTAGAGGATGGAAATCTGTGCTATGAATAGAGTTCTAATGCAGGAGATTTTCCTTGAGTCCACATTTTACTCATTTTATATACTCTCTGTATGCTAGGCAGGCCCACTTTTAAAATGTTGGGGTTTTTTTCACAGCAAAAATAGCTTGCAGATTATTGAAAAACAAGGCAGACCTGTGCCTCAAAATCCAAATGAAACTGCTGCTTGGATGAGGCTCTAAAGAGGGCATTTATATGTTGTGGAATGAATGGCATGCCTGCACTAACTCCCGCAGGCCGGATATTTCCAAGGTATCAGACAGAGCTGTATATACTGCACTTATCCCCCTTTGGATTCAAAGGTTTCTCCCTTGGCAAGGTCTGAAGGACCCCTGGCCCTTGTGGGGAGGATGAGGTGGGGAGTGGGGGCTGGCAGGGGAAAAGCAAAACGGGCAAGGAGACTGTATGTGTATGATGGTTTTTTTTTATTTTCCACCCAGACTACCCTTCTTGTGCTTTGTGAGCTTGTGTTGTTTTTCTAATCATTGTTCTTTGAACAGTGTAGTTAGGAATTTCCTGTTCACGTTTTACTACAATGGTTTGTTTAAAATGATAGACCGCAGTCTTTCCTGACCTAAAACTAGATTAGCCTTGAATGTCGA
Source organism: Erpornis zantholeuca (assembly GCA_013400515.1). NCBI lineage: Eukaryota > Metazoa > Chordata > Aves > Passeriformes > Timaliidae > Erpornis > Erpornis zantholeuca. The sequence continues at coordinate 491,610 of VZTN01014288.1, read as the reverse complement.
AAAGAAGTCGGACAAATAAAGAGGATAGGCTGTATTTGCTTATGTCATGGCGAGGGGCCTTTTAACCATGGTCTCAGTTGTATCAAATACCACAAGTCATGTTTCTTAAATATTTATTAAGACAAATAAACATAGTTATTGTATGAACTGGCAGGTCTCCAAATTTCTGTCTCTTTGATTCTCATGGGTGGGTTGCTTTTAATCAGCAGAAGTATATTTAGTCAAGACTGTGATATCTACTGGATTACTGAATAGCTCAGTTCTCCCCTCTCCCCTACTTTGTTACATTTTTAAAATGCAGCTTAATAGGCCTCAGAAGAGTTAACTTTTAAAATACTAAGCAGCAAATTTTGGGAAATAGATTGGGTGCCCATGATAAGGAAGATTTAGTATAGTTTTTGTATGTACTGCCATATGTTTGCTTTCAGATTTTGGGGGAAAAAATCTCCCAAGCCCAGTGGTGTTAGATGTTCAATGAATTGTAGCATCCTAATTATATAATTTGTATTTATTTAGAGCAGCTTCCTTGTATAACAGTGCTAATCTGTGTAAATAGTGCACACTTATAATGATGGAACAATACAGGCTACTGATTTTTATCTGGAAAGAGATAAAATTTCAGTGTTAAAAGCAATATATGACCTTGACTTTGAGCTTTTATTTTACAGAAAAAACACGGTGTCATAAATCATATTATGGTGTGGCACGAAAAGTTTTATTCAGTTTTGGAGGAATGGCATATTGACCTGCCTGAGCTGGGTACTGAAGTCATTAGTGACAAGTGTCAAACTCGTTAATATACACTTTATACAATGCTCTTGGGTATTTTTAATGCAAGATTGTCTGTGACCATACGTGTGTGAAATTCTGGTAAACCTGTTAAATCACCCTTTCAAGATGGGAAATGTCATCTTGATGTAAGTTGTAAAGTTATGGAGTTTCTCTAGCTGATATGACACACAGGCATGTCATTACAAGGGTGTTGCCAGTTAAAATACTCAGCTGTTATGGTATTTCCAACTTAGCATCTAACTTCGTTCCACCCAGCAAATAGTCACATAAATAGGACTAGCTGTGGATTTTTAAAGGAAATATTTAATGTATTTTTAAAGAAAATAACATTTGGAAGGAAAAATATTTGGGTAGCTTGTCTAGGGTAGGGCAGGAGATGCCTTGCAGGGTACAGAGTTTGATGTGCTGAAGAAGCTCTCATTAGATGTTATATGGAAAATGTTCCAATTTATAGAAATCAGGTATTTCTGTGAGTACCGGAACTGGTGAAGCCTGGTTTCCTGTGGGTTTGAGTCTTATGGCTATTTGACTTTGGTGTCTGGGAAGGTGAAAGTTTTGCTGGATGCTTTTTGCCTTGCATTTGGGCCATTTGCATTTGCTTGCTCCTGAGCAGATTTTCTGATACTTGATGAGGTGTGAACATGTGTTTCTCACTTTCCATTGGGCCTCCTATGTTCATAAACTTTCATAGGTATTTGAATTATCTAGGGGGTTTCCCTAAAATTAGAGAACTCATCAATAGAAAAAAACCCAAATAGACTTAAGTCTATTAATTATGTTATTAATAGAAATCACATATCCATATTTTTATAGGAGATGGGACTATGAGCCCTTGCTTTCTTTTCTTTAATGACCCTGCTGTCTGGTAATTTCTAGTAGCCAGTTTTGTTTCAAAGAGGAGCCAATTCCTAAAAGCCAAGCAGTGCTTTTACCTATTAAATGGTAGAAATACATTTTGAGATTAGTGTGCCAGAATTTTTGGTACATACTTGGACTCTCATCATTCTGTAGTGTGTGTGCAGTGGATGCACTACTCATGCACAAATAAAACGAAGCATTAGATTTAAGTTTCCTGTGTAGCTGTTAGGCCAAATTGTCTGTGCTTTTAGGTTTGGTTTCTTATGTGCATGAACAAAAAGTGTTATCTTGAGTAGAGAGCCAGAGTCCTGCTCTTGTTATATCTGGTTTATCATTCCTGCTGTTAATATACCTCCTGGAGCTGTTAGCAGTCATTTTTTTGTTCATAAGTATCAGAGATGCACTGTGTGAAATACTGTCAAGGGCAGTGGGTGCCATTGGTTTCACTGTCAGCAAAAATTGTTCACTTTGGTTTTGATCTTCGCTAAGCACAGATTTTTCTACCTGGAAAAGCTCAGTAAGTTAAAGTGTGAGTAAACAGGGCCCTCGATCTTCCATATGAATGCTTTTTGTGTAGCAGTCTGGGTGAGTAGTTTATTCCACTAGATGAAGTAAGTGAGGTGAATAAGGTGAGTAAGCAATTTCGTTATGAGACGCTGTCAGTTGTGTCTAAATGCTATGTTGCAAATTTGGCTCATGCTTTGTGCTGGTAGTGAGCCAGTGGCTGTGGTTAATTCATCACCAAACCTGAGCTAACAAGCCCTGTGTAGGCTAGGTTATATTAGATGGAGCTCTGTGCCACACCGAAGTAGCTGGAAGCTGTACTCATGGGAGCCAGGGCAAAGCTGCTTTGAGTCTGCTGGAAACATTCTGTGTAGACAAATGTAGAAGTGTTTGTGTGGGATAAATAATTTCTAACATGAATTTCCAGTTTCTTTAGTAAAATGTTACTTTCTTTACAGAAATCAGTTAATATCCTTTTTGTGTAAGCTGTAGACTCTAGTTATTTTTTTGGGGGTTGTATTTATAAATTATGCATAAAATCTGTATTATCACCAGTGTGTATCACCAGTGTTAAATGGACTGATAATGTTCTTACCTGTTGATTTGCAGTAGCACAGCATCTTGTATATAATGAAGTTATCTTAAGCAAAGATCTCTGAAATAAAGCCATGACTTCAGGAATATTTCTAACATGATCCAATCACTTGGAAGACTAAGTTAAATCTTCCCACTCCTGCACACTGAAAGGAGCTGGAAGAGCACATGCCACGATGCAGCAGAATGACTCTGCTGTGGTGCTCACCAGAGATGCTGCTGGAGCTGGCCATCCTTTTGTGGAACAGGCTGTCAGCAGGGCTTAGACTGCTCCCAGTACTGTGAGAAGGCATTTATGTGCTCACAGGAAAGAAAATGGAGACAGTACTAAGAAAGCATTTTTGTCATTGTTTGGATAGCTGTATATTGTGTACAGTCAAAATTTACACTTACAAAAACTTGCAGTTGCATCAATGTAAAGGGAACGGCGCAATCTGTGCCATTAATGTGTGTGTGCATGGGAAAGCACATGCCTGATCTAAAAGGTGTGTTTGAGAATGCTTTTGTAGTTCTCTTGTTTTGGGAATTGAAGATCAAAGCAATGTAGGTTCAAAACAATGGAACAATGTGCTGGGCTTAATTGTACAGAATACATGAGGATGAACTGTTTACTGAGGGCAAGGCAAGTTCATTTTCATGGTTACTTTTGAGAGAAGCAAGAAACTAATTTTATTTTTATGTTGGATCTCTGAAAACAATGATTTCTTTTTTTCTTCTCAACATCAGTGTTTGATGGAGGCTAAAATTTGCTGGAAGAATTTGTCCATTCTTACAATATATTTAATACCTATTAAATTACACCATGTGTTAGAACAAGCTACTATTAAAAATAGCATTTGTGTAATTAGTTTTCCTTTTTAATACCAATTAGAGTCCATAAACTTTTTTCTTTGTTTACTTTTATGCTGTTCTTGGATTGCATAAGTTGTTACATTATGAAATTGTTTTGGGTCAGTTGTCAATAAATGGTATGTTATCCTTTCAAGTATTCTGGATTTGTATTATGGCAACAGCAATGTCATCCTGTCTTCTGCTTCTGTCAGCACTCATTTTCTACAAAGAAGACAAGTATCCCTTTTATGTGTTTGCTGGAATTTTGAGAAATAGATTATTCGATCAGTAGGAATGTGTGTGTGTGCATTGGTATCTGCCCTCAGCAGCACTATAGTGCACCTCAGAAAGCAGTCTGGTCCAGAGTGTCTTAGATAGCTGATACATTGCCTTGCATGGTACTCTCTTTGGAGAGTTTGAGCTTTGGCTTTTGGGGAGTGGGTGGGATCAGTATTCTCGCCCAAATCAGGATTCCACTTGAGACTTGACTAGTGTCTTAAATTGGTGTATTTATTACTGGTTCTTTATTGAGAGGAGTTAGGGAAAATTGTCTCCATAAAACTAATTTTTGCAGGAATTAGCAGTATTAAGTCACTGTGAGTAAGACGCATTGCTCAATATATGGCCAGAGGGCAAGAGGGGGCCCAGACAAGTCATATCTGTAAAATTCAGGCTTCTACTAAAATGTAGCACAGCAACAGGGTTTAACTGGCTGGGCAGTGAGTCTCCTTGCCTCAGAAGTCTGTTGTGAAAAATGAATAAAGATGACAGGATAGGCTGAAAAGCCGTGCTGCTGAATGGTTGTTAGAAACACCTTGTTAGTTGCATGGGGGACGAATAGATTTAATGCAATATGATAATAATTTATTTAACTGGTGATATCTTCATTGTATTCTAATTAGAATTTGAGGGCAAAATTGTCAGGGAAGTTAACTTGAGGACATTAAAAATTTAGGTCCTTAAACTGTGATGAAGAGTAGGGAAGGGATGGACCTTTGCTCTTATGACAGCTTCCATCTTTAGTAATTCCTTGTTGTGCTGTGGTGATAAGAAATCAGAAAACCAAATCCTGAGAAAGGATCCTGAGGATTTCATGTTGGGAAGAGCAGAGAGTGGCTATGTATGTAAGGATCTGGGTTCACTTACGGGGAAGTAAGACTGCAGAAGGAAGTTGGATGAAGGGTGATGCAGAAGACAGGCTTTCCTGGCAGCAGCAGTCTAGGAAATGGTGAGAAAATAGCTTCAAATTATTTGTTCAGTTGTGGCATAAGTACAGGATGGGGGAGGAAAGAGGGAGTATTCGTTTTTCTTTTCCACAGCTGTCTTGGAGAGGCTTTCTTCTTGCTTAATGGATAATAGTAAAAGGTTTTTAGAAAATGACAGAACATGAAATTGTGTGGAGAAGGGAATGTAAGAGTCATTACCATGTTTTTCTGGGATTTTCCTGTCAGGCTTGTACGCTGTCCTGCCTTCCCATGCGCCATAGTTTCCCTTTCAGTTCACTCAGGTTTCTTAATAGCATCTGAGAAGCTGGTGGTAAGTTTGGAAGTCCTGCTCTTTTAAACACACTTGAGTCACAAGTTTTTAGTACACATCTGGAATAGCAATTGTGGTTCAGTTTGCTTCATGCCCTCCTTTTACTGAATCTCCTGAAGCATTGCTCATCAGCCCAGCTAAGCGAGCAGGCTTACAACACTTCTGAAAACTGGATTTTTTTCTCTTTCAGGCTACTCAGACATTGAATCAGTAGATCTTTCAGTAACTGGAAATAGCTAGTATTGTTGGGAAAAGTTTGGTACCTATCTAAAATTTTGCTGATGATCTCCTAAGTCTAGAAAATGGTTCTGCCTACCATCCTCACTTCAGAGACTTAGAGGGGCCCCATTGATGGCTAGGTCTTGCATATAAATAGTTTTGAAGAAAATTGGAGTTAAAGAAACTAAAACTTTATATGCTTCCTCTGCTAGTAACACAAAAGGCTATGAAATTTAGGGAACAGTTACTCTGACAAGATTTTGCATAATTTCTGTGGGCAGATATTTCTCTGTATTTTAAGTAAAGTAAACATATGTCCCTTTGGCTAGAACTTAGAACTCTAATATGTCAGACATAAAGCCCATTCCTCTTCTGAATGGATCCGTCCAAGCTGCTTGTTACTTAGTACCAGACAAGCCTCATGGAAATGTAGATGCTTTTCTTTTCCTAATTCAGTTTTTCCTGCAGTTCACTTAATCTGCATTTCTGATGTCTTTGTGGCATTTCTGTGGTTGCATGTGAGCGAGTGCTTTCTGTATTAACGATAGATTTGATCTTATATGGGAAAAAGAAGAGAAGCTGGGAAGAGATTTTAATTGCAGTTACTATGGAAAAATGTTTTTTAGTGAGAATATAGTTGAGGATATGACTCAAAACACAGTAGCTTATTTCCTTTGCACACTTTTCTTTAATGGTTGCTTGGTCAATCAATCATTTCATGCGCTTTAGTAGTTAATTTCCTGAATGAATATCTAGTTATTTCCTGTGCAGATCTGGTGCGTGGATTTTGGTATTTTTGTTTTTTAACAATGTTAATGGATAAATGGATTTAATAAGTTGATTCCTAGACCTGTTATCTGTGTCAATATCCTATGTTGTTAGGTCTTAACCTTTCATCAGCACTGAAAGAAGTATTCATATTGGGGATTATTCTTCCGGGGGCCTATGGTAACACTGTCTAGCAATGGATATTCGGAGATGCTTTTGAGGTTTTAGTTTTTCATTTGCTGTATACTTGAGTTTCTCAGAAACTTTTAAAAAAGGCTCTGTTCTTCCTTCAAACAGAGCCATGTGTGGCCAGCCAGATAGGCTGCTGGCCAGTCCCTTCTGTTTGAGCTCTGCTGTTAGTCCTTCTCCTTGTGCTTATCCTACTTCTCTGTCTGTGCTTCCGTGGATCATTCATTGCTTTCTGATTGCCACCACCTCTTCTTCCAGCACCTGGTTCCCATGTTCCTTATTCTTTTGTATCCCTGTGTGCCTGCTTCCTTCTTTTCCTTCATATGTTCAGGTGCTAACAGAGGTTGCATTGAGACTGGAAGAGAGAAACTGACTTCCTAATCTCTTTCCCTGGAAGGAGCAGAGTTGTACTGGAATTGTTTTTCTGGAGCTGCTCCTTGCAGCTGGAGCAATTCTTTCAGATGTCCTGGAACACTGGAGTTGAGTGGCTGTGCAGCCAAGAGAGGTCCTGAGAAGCTGGCATGTGTTCGATGGAGATTAAATTTGCAAAGACCCGAGCTTCTGTACTTCACAGAGTTATGATGAGCATGTGCAACAATATTATCTTCAACTCCCCTCTCCCCTCTCCTCAATTCTCCTCTTCAACTCCCTTGTACCTTCACCAAACTTTAATGTTTTTCCTTGGGGATACTAGGATCCCTACAAAATTCGGCTCCCAGGGTTAGCAATGCTGAGATTATCTAAGGAGACTGTTAAAAGAATTGAAGCAGGGGAGTGGGGAGGGACGGGACTGCATTTTTCCTGTGCTTCATTGTTTCAACTGGCAGAGCTGTTTTAATTGACCTTCTTACAAGAGATGAGAAGCCGGCACACCCTCAGGAGGGAGAACTTCAGCCAAGGCAACTCTACTCTAGCAGAATAAAAAGCAATAAAAAAATTGCCTAATGAGAGAATGCCTAACAAAGCATACCAGACTTCCTAATGAATGGGTGGCACTGCATTATAGTAATGTGCAGATGACACAGCATCATATTGCAGCAGACTTTAGATACCTGCTACTTTCTGTTACTTGATACGCAGTGCTTCCAGATTAAGAATTCAGATGCTTATTCTGCTATGTACATCTTTTCAATATTTACAATCGCTGCTCTTGTCACTATGGAACATATACTCTAGGTCACCCATGAGGTTGGGCTGGATGCAAGGGTTACCAGCTGAAGTTTTGTGGCCTGTATTATGCAGGAGTTGAATTAGATGATGACAGTGACTTTCTGACCTTAAAATATGGACTTGGACAGCTGGGGCCACTCTGTGCTGCCATGGTGGAAGTTAGGGGCTTCCTGTAGCTGACTTCCTCGAAGGCTCATGGCAGGGAGGGAGCTGAAGCTGTCTTTCTACAGCTCTTAAGTTTTCCTTCCTAGTACTGGAGCTGCTTTTGGATATGGAGAATTGAGCACTGTGCACTGAAAATATCTGCATTTACTAACTGCAAAGGAACGCATAAATATAGAAAAATATGCCAGCACAGCTTATTCCCAAAATATGTTACTATGTGGTGCAAGGGACCTTTGGGTGAGCAATATCCAAAAGGAAACTTTGGAAGAGATACCTACCACTTCTAGAGAGACTTGTCATTTACCAATGATAATAATAATGCAAACCACAGAAGTCAGTTTCCTGAGTTGCTGTAAATGTGTGTTTTTAACACTCCTTTTCTGACACAAATGTAGGAAGCTGGCAAAGTAGCTATTTCAGTGCTCTAGAAAAGTTTAAAGTGAAATAATCTAAGGAAACGGAAGCCTCTATTTTTAACCTTCTCTGTCATGGGAGATGGGGAGGAAGAAGAGGAGGCCATCTACTGTTGAAGTCTCTTTAATATCTTACTATAAACTTAATCTGATTTCCACTGCTTTTTTAATGAAGAGGTATTTGTTGATGCTCAGTTATGTTCAAATTAAGATCACTGTAGGTTTGATGGCATGGTCAGTCTTCTAGAACTGTTGACTGGTTTTTACTTTCTGATTTTCTGGTATATGTGAAATTTTCTACTGTAAAATAACTCCCAACACTGCTTGTGCTGTTTTATGGTTTGATTTGTTTTCTTATATCAAAAATTAATTTTGCTGAGAGTTGTGAGTGTTTTTTATATTGAGTTTGAGCAGATCCTTTTAAGGTTTTTTTCATATTGCATTATTATAATTCATTAGAAGTACATTATTTTTCTGGATTTCCCTAGATTTTTTTCACAAAGTATTTTTTATTCTTGTATATATATATCTAAAAGCATGATAGTGAAGTTATGAGTAATGCCTTGTATTACTTATTTGGAAGTACTTTATTAGTCTAACTGGAAGCTTAAATATAATACGTTATACAACTGCTGGCAACCATATAAGTAATAGCATCAAACTTCCTAAGTTCAACCTCTTAAAAATTTCGGATGAACAAAAATATGTTAAACTGACTTTGGGCTATAGTACTAAATTACTAATATTGATTGGGGAATATACTGCATTAGCTTGCAAGGTCAGCATTAAAGAAGATTGTAGGAATCAAGTGTATTTGGGGAATGATAATAACAGTAGGATAATTTCATACTAGGAAAACAGGGGTTGGGCTAAGTTTTCCTAAAAGCTTGAAAATGACTGCCTGACAAGGGTGTTAACCTGGAGTGTGGAAGCACTTCTAAGAGTTTAAATGCACGTTTTAGAGAATCTTCTCCACAACACCTGTATTAACCTTATATATATGTAGATAACATGAATTTCTGTTTGTGACTGGTAGATTGAGAATGTTGAGAATCAAAGGTTAGAAATTATGTAAACTAACATGTCATAAAGTGTAAATAATTTGACAGCTATATCTGTAATTTTAAAGGCAGAGAGTGAGCTGTTGAAGGAAATGTAACGAGGCTGCAAATCATTGGAGAACCATTGCTTTTTACCTTGGGCAGTTATTGGGCTTAAAGAAAATATTTTACTTTGCAGGGGGGTTGTTCCACCATTGGTATAAAAGCAGCAAAGATTTTAGGGAGATGAAATTTCTTCTGTTAGCTCTCCTGCTGATTTTGGAAAGTATGCACATTTTAAGCACAGTTTTCTTGAATGGGTTTATTTTTAGACCACTTTTAATACCTTATAGGTAATCATGAACTGTTTTTGTAATACCACTTAAAATATGGAACTTTGAAATAAATGGGTAGATTGAGGATGCTAATGTATACAATAGCCACTAATGACTTGTCCATCTCCACTTCTAGGCAGCTGAAACATGCATCCATTTATGCTTGACTAAGGGTCCGTTACTCCTGGAAGAGTGGAAAAACCTTAAATAATGAGGTGACTGCTGTAGATCAGTGCTTGCAAGAAATGGGCTCTGAAACCAAAAGCATCAAAGATCCTGTCAACATATTTCCACTTCAGTTGCTTAGTGCTAAGTCAAGCTTAGTAACTGTTCAGGCAAGTGATTGAAATGGTGCCCTTGGATGCAGTGTGCATGTCACATTAGTTGCACTCTTTCACCCTCACACAAAGTATTGCTTTATTAACGTAGTTCAGAAGCTTCAGAGGAGGAGCAGTCTGGAAAGCCTTCCTTGCAGATCTGCTATGCGGTTTGGGCACGAGGCTGTTGGAGTGCAGTGTAACATCCTCTCTGCTTGCAGGTTTCTCTACACGCCCATGGGCACCCACTCCGCTAAGAGGGGTTTGGAGGCAGAGCTGTGGCCTTTTAGAAGGCAAAATTTCTCTGTTTTACAGGCAGAGTCAGTGCGTGACAGCTCAGTAGCATGTTAGAAGATGTTACATAGAACTGGTATAAAAGAGTCCATAAAATTTCCAGGAATGTGATAATTGAACATGCTTAGGAAATGCCATATGTGGTTTTTAGGAAAAATACAGGATGAGTATAACACATTTGTAAGTGTGTTGGAAGATGAGGAGGAGAAAAACTGTTTTGAAAGATTAAAATAAACTCTTGTCTTGAATTTCTAATAATAGCTGGCATTGTAGACTTTTCTGGAAGTGAAGCCTTTGTTTACTGTTGTACCTCACAATTTGTTTTGAATAGGATGTATGTGAAGTAATGGTATGCATATTCTTTTGGCACTTATCTACACATCACTTTGTTCCAAGACTTGAAAAGAATGGTCTCTTGAATATGTATTTTTCCAACAGTTTTTTTTATACTCAGAACAGTTGCATTTACTTTTTCCTCCCATTGTTTGTCAGTTTCTGCTTAAGTTCTCTAGAAATGCTTTCTGGTAACTTTTAAGATGTGTTTTCTTTTTTATTAATGTTATTGCATAGTACTTATTGGTGAAAATAGTTTTATGAAAATAATTTCAGTAAAATTTAATTGAATATATGCCAAGTATAGTAAGTTTTTGGAGGATTGGGGCTTAAAATATTTTAAAACATCAGATTAACTAAAGTTTCACTGATAGTAGTGCTAGACTTGTTTGTGCATATAGGCATGACAGATGGCTGTCTCTAGTGTCATTAAACTTCAATTTACATGTAGGGGAACATTAGCTATAGCCTTTCCTAAAACATTGTTTCTCACAGAGTACAGAAATAAAAAATTCCTTTAGCTGTTGTTTGTTGGCATGTTTTCTAGAATGATGGACTTTCTTTCTATATTAAGAGATTTTCACAGAATCGTGGAATATGCTGAGTTAAAAGGACCCACAAGGATCATAGAGTCCAGCTCTTGGCCTTGCACAGAACCATCTGCACACACCATGTGCCCAAGAGCATTGTCCAAATACTTCTTGAACTCTGTCAACCTTAGTGCTGTGACCACTTCCCTGAGGAGCCTGCTCCAGTGTCCAGCCACCCTCTGGGTCATAATGTCCAACCTAAACCTTCCCTGATACAACTTCAGGCCATTCCCTTGGGTCCTGTCGTTGATCACCCCAGAGAAGAGATCAGTGCCTGCCCCTCCTCTGCCCCTCACGATGAAGCTGTAACTGCAATGAGGCCTCCTCTTCTCCAGGCTGAACAGACCAAGTGACCTCAGCTGCTCCTCATACAGCTTCTCCTCAAGGCCCCTCACCATCTGTGTTGCCCTCCTTTAAATGCTTGCTAATGTCTTTCTTACATTGCAGTGCTCAAAACTGTCCCCAGCACTGGAGGTGAGGCTGCCCCAGTGCAGAGCAGAGCAGGACAATCCCCTCCCTTGCCCAATGTCCCTCCTGATGCCCCCAGGACACGCTTGGCCCTCCTGGCTGCCAGGGTACTGCATGTTCAACTTTCCATTGACCAGAACCCCCGAGTCCCTTTCCGCAGTCGCCAGTCTCTCATTCTCCAGTCTGTCCATACATCCAAGCTTCCCCTTTCCAGGTGCAGAATCTGGCTCTTTCCCTTGTTGAACTTCACATGATTGGTGATTGCTCATCTATCCTAATTTGTCAAGGTCTCTCTGCAGTGCCTCCCTGTCTTTGAAGTAGTCAGCAACTCCTCCCAGTTTTGTATTGTCTGCAAACTTGCTTGTATCCCTTCTAGTCCTGCATCCATTGGGATGTAATTGTATATGTGCTTCAAGACTAATGTTAACCTCTATGCCTTCTATGCCAACTACTTGCCTTCTAGTCAGTCCAAAGACTACCAGTTAATGTAAGATTCTCTGTTTTGCTGAGACGTGTCTAAAGTGGTTTAAAGTGTTCACAGAAGTGTTTCACGGTGCTTTCTTTATTGAAGAATGTCTAAGTTGAGCCTCAGTCATTTGACACTTGAATGGTATTCAGACAAATCAATAAATTGTGTGGACAAATTACTTGTGTGTGTGTATGTGTGTAAATCTGTGTATATGCACACATGTATATATTTAGTTATTTCAAATCTGGATAATTGGTAAAGACGAATGATAAATTTAAGGGAGGGGAACACCTTCAGTGGTGAAGACAACTATTACAAACCTACAGAAACTTGAATTGCCATTGTAATGTTACCATTTGGCTGTTAAAAAGTTGTAGAAAAATCTCTATTATGATGTTTGGGATAGTCACATAGACTTCAAAATTTTGAAGAAAAGAGTAGTCTAGCAAGGTCAGACTTAAGGGTAACAAGATAGATTATGCCAGCCTTAACTTTCTGGATATAAGATATCTGAGGTTAGTAAGAGAACATAGTGGGATGGGCAGACACTTTTGAAGAACTTTACACTTTTTCTTCTCTACCGTTCTAGTGAGCAGCGATAGCCAACACATTTTTATAAACTGGAATTGAAAGAGGCCATGTAATAGTGAGGATGTTCTAATCTTTCTTGATAGAAACTTCAAGTGATCATTCAAGTGTCCTCAGGAATTATTCGACTGCATCATAGTGTCTTGCAGCATTTAAGACCATTTTACTTCTTAATGAGATGTAAAGCTTCTTTTGGTTCCTCCTTTTGTTCTAACACGTGGAGCTTCATGGACTTGAATTTGGAGTTTTGTGTCCCATTTTTGTTCCTCCTTGTGTGCTGGGGACGGTTTTCCTGTCTGCTACGTTTTCTTCCTGTTTTGAACTCCTCCCATGATTCTTGTTCATGTGCAAAATGCTTATTACTAAGAACTTGCTGGTAAGATCTTGCCAGATGCGCTTTTTCACCCTTGCTCGGGTGACTTCCATTAGGAAAGTTCAGGTGTTTCCTCCTCATCTGATAATTGCATACAGAAGCTGTGACCAGCAATCAGAGATGAATAATTTTCTGTGTATAGGCATACACTTACACACAAACACATATGCACACCTCTGTGTAAGGGTGAAGCACTTACTGCCTCTCCCCCTGACTCTTCTACAATGGTTTAGTTAACTGATGGGCAGGATTGTGGTCAGATAAGCTAGCTGGAAATTTATGTTCTTAAACCAGAGAAGTCTTTGCAAAACAGGTTACAACTGTCAAGCAGTTTGTTAGCTAGAACTGAATGTAGAAATGGGTTTTAGTATATTCTGAGGACATAGACATCTGGCAGCTGGATGACTCGCTTGTCTCCAGCAGAAGGTTGCAGAGTTGTGATTTTCAGGATGGAAGAAATAAATGGATAGCTACGTGCCTGGCCTTTACTTCCTAGGACCTTGATTATCAATCAGATGTGGTTGGAAAATGCTGCTCTGAACAGATGTTGGTTAAAAAGTTACAAATGTTGATTCAGAATCAGTGAAACTAGAGCACTGCATACTTGCTCACTCTAAAGCTGTGCTGTGTCTGGATGTGTAGTGTCACGTTAGGCTTCTTACACAAGTGGGAAGAATTCAGCTTGCTTCTCAAATTTTGAAATTCTCTGCTAAATTTTCTTTGTTGTTTAGTTTAGGCTTTTGATTCTTATTCATTTGGTTTTAGGTTTTTTTTTTCTTGGAGTCTCACACATTACAGAAGTCCTTAAGAAGATCTTGTAAATATTTAGGGATTTTTGAGTAGCACTGGCAAAAGAAAAGTTGTAAATATTTTGCATGTTACTCTTTCTAGCAAAGGGCATATTCAATATGAGAGTGCAATTTGAAATCTGTTTTGGAATCAGTTTGAAGGTGCAATTTGGAATCAGAAACTGTAGTCTCCAAATTTCCCCTCTGTAACTGTCTTATCTGCCACATATCCCTGCTGTTTTCCTCCTACGATTCATTCCCAGCTACCATATATAATTTTGTCTATTTTCTGCTCTAGATGTCAAGTCATCTTCCATCCAGTCTGCTTTTCTTCAGCCAGTCCCTTCAGCAATTGTCTTTGCCCCACTGCTCATCTTAGGTTTTAGCTGGTGGCTTTGTACAGTTGTTGGTCACTTCAGGCTTTATATACATACAGAAACTAAATAATTTTTAAAGCATTCATGGACAATCCTACTTAACCCCTCTGCCCATTTTCTTACTGTTTATTCTCTGTAAAAAAATACAATAAATTGCAAAAAGCACTGACTTTTAACCTGGTTATGATTTTTTGAGAAAGGCATTTTCATTGTGTACATGAAATGTGGGTATATTTTCAGCAAGAATTTCCCATAATATTTGTGTTCTGAATTTGGATTGGGATCATAGCTGCTGTTAAGAAATGGATAGCTGCTGGAAGACTTGGCTGCTTATGTGGAACTGTTTCAGCAGTTCTTGAGCAGCCAGACAAGTTATGTGAGGACTGCACTTGGACATAGCATTTTATGTTTCAGCATACTAAGCCAGTATTTTTCAGCTGTTTTGGTTTTGGGGATTATGATAAAGGGTAAAAACAAAAGTATGTTTTTCATCTATTGTTGCTTGTTAGTAAATGTTTATTGTTTCTAGAATAGTGAATGGTAAGAGGGTGTCCTTTGGTACATTTCTTAGAGGTGTTTATAGATGATGTAGATTGTTATTACTTCTTTTAAGTCAACAAATCATATAGGTTCTCTCTTAGCTGTGTAGCTTTACATATATTTTGCATCACAAAATCTAACTCTTCAGAGTTTAAATTAAAAAAAATCGTCTGATAGTGATCACACATTTTCCTCACACTTCAGGATGTTGATTTATTACTGTACAAATGGCTGACTAATGCCATCCTGTGCCTTCTGTTTTGCACATTGATGTATGCTATGTTGGCTTGTGTTACTGTAAATTGAAGCAAATACACTGATTGGGGACAGTATTAACACTGTCTTCAGTTTATTTGCTGTTGAGAAGAAAAGAGGAAATAAAAAAAATTTAATAATAAAAACAACACAAATAGATGCAAAATACAGTGTGGTCTTAAAAAGACTGAATTTCAAGTGACCCTTCAGAAGAGTTGGTGGTGTTATTTCCTTGCTGTAGGGTACCATTTTTTTCCCAAGGGAAACGTATCCCAGCAATGACTCTGAACACATATTACCTTCTTTAAATCTTTGTCCTGAGCACAGAATTTCATTTGTGTAAGTTTCAGTCTGACCATCTATATTGTGGATTTATTTAAATGAAGAATTGAGTGGATGTTCAGGAGTCTGAGGTTAAATGACCTGAGGTAGTAAAATGAGGATACTTAATTTGGATTAAGAAAAAGGTTAAAAGAAACTTGTTTCTTGAAAGGATACATATAGAGTGAACTTTGGTGAACTTTGTTGTGCTTTTGACTAAGCAGTTGGTATGTAATTTGCCAAACTTTATTTCAAAATCCAATTCATTTTTATGACTTGGCTGCTTGGGGAGAGCTGAGTGGATGGAGGACAGATGAGGAGGAAAACCATGGTGTACTCCAGAGTGCTCTGACAGGGGATCTGGAGTTCATGGTGGCATTTACTGCGAACAGCCTGTGCCTGACTGTCATGTGCTGCTCGGGGGTGAGGCTGCGTGGGTCTGCCTGTTTCTGGCCTGTGGAGGAAGGTCCTTCCTTCAGCAGCTGGGCAGCGTGTGCCTGCCATGTCCCTGCCCTGCTCAGGGTAGGGACTGTTGGGGAGGGCAGCCTGCTCGGATCATGGCACAGCTCACAGAGACGGTCTTGCTGCCCATGCCAGACCTATGGTGGTGGAAGGTGTCGAAGTGCCTCCAGGATGGCAGTGTGACTTTTAAAAACAATATAATAACAATCCTCCCATTCTCCCCCTCAGTGTATGCAGCTCTTCTTACCAGTGTCTGTGAAACAACAAAAAAATCATGTTCCATTCCTTCTCAATTTCTTGGTTTGGTTTGTTTGGGTTTTTTTGTTGTTGTTTTTTGTGGTTTTTTTCTCTGTGCAGTTGGAGGGAATAAGAGCCATGGCACACGACAAGAGGGTTAGTTGAACTTTATAACAATGTCTGTAACTTAAATTCATGCTTGCAAGGAGGTAAGAAAAAAACACTGACTGAAAGCTTTAAAGTATGTGCATGATTTCTCATTTTGCCTTTTCTCTTTCTTGCCTTGTGACACTTCAGTAGTATACTTGGCATAATACTTTCCTTGGATAAACTATTGCTAGATTTATCAGATTGCTAAGTCCTGTCTAGTTATTCTGTTACTCATTTTTAAATTGCATGGTGTTCTTTAGATCTCTAATGTGAATTTTACAGTTTCCTAGTAAATGAATAATACAGTTTCGGTATTCGCATTTGTCAGGCAAAACCATCTATCCCATTAGATGACAATTCAGACTGAGATCATGTTTAAGGAAATGTTTCTTCTATTTGTCTGAGGAGGTGTATCAAATTTTATTAGATATTTTTTGCTTCCATTGGACCTTACCAAAATCAGGAATAAAATTAAAAGCACTGTTGACAGCTGCTATTCTTTCATCCTTCTTTCCATCTCTTACAGACAATGACTTTTGCTCAGAACTTGGTGGTTCTTTTTCATAATTAGCCCTCATGGTTAGTGATTTCCTCTTAATCCAGGCCCACTTTGAAAGGGGAATTACCCTGTGTGTAATTTAGGTGTCTAGGCATTGTTTAAAGGAGGGCACCTAGTTTACAACAGTGTTTCCACTTTGGAACACCTTTTCGATTTCCTGTTCAGGATTTTGGAAAAACAGGCTCTGTTTGTCTTAATTTAGTTCCTCCCAGGGGAAGTTTTACTCAATTAGGCTTAGGGATTTCAAGCTGCCAGGGCCCTCTAATGTGGCATCAGGGTCATGGGAAGACTGAGGATCTTATCTAATATTTTCCATAGCCTTGTGTTTTTAGTTATCTGGTTCTGGTTTTGAAGGTGTATGACAATGAAGTTGCCCTACTCTGTTCGTCACACTGTGCTTTGGAGATGTGAAGTATGTCTTTTCTTTGGACTCAAGCATTTCTTTTATTACTTAAAAGTTGAGGCTTTCTGTGAGGTTTTTTTTTGGGGGGGAGAAGGGAGTTGAAATTAGATGCTGTTAACAATGTATCTAAAGCTGAAAGCACTTTTAAGGTAATTTATCTAAAATAGTATTTAGCCATTGTCTTTTAATGTCTTGTCTTCTTCCCATCCAGTCCCTGCCATGAACAGATGCATTCAAGAAATACTTGTTTTGCTGCTGCATATTCAGGAAGCTGTAATAATGTGTTCTGGAATCCTTCTTTGTATTGTAGTGGATAAAGATATTAAATAAGTATGCACAGAGGAGAAAAAACTTACTTTAGTCACTTGTTAGGTTTTACTTTACAATTTAATTTCCATATTCTAACTGTTTAGCTTGGTAATTAATGCAGAGAAAATGTGACTAGAACTTTGGTTTTCAGATGTATCTGTTGGATTATGTGCAAATACGAGACTTTTATTTCTGAATGAAAACATATAATTTGGGCAGAGTTAGAAGTGATGGATCTGAGGTGCAGAACATTGCTCAAAGATTTTTCTCTGGGCTTGATATACTGGATTTAGATTATGGAAGCTTTCTTATGTGATTCTGTATTTGCTTCTGAAGAGTTTCAGAGTCACAAAAGATTGAGTGCCTGAAGAGCTTCATTACTTTTGGAAAGGATAAAGTCAGTAAATCTAAAGTTAAGGTTGGTTTTTTGATCTGTACAGAATTGGCTCCCATGGAGAACTCTTACTTATACCTGGCCTGTAAGTCCAGTGGCTGCAAAGAGTTAATGCTGTAAACTGGTCCCAGAAGATTTTCATCTTCAGCTCAAAGTTCAGCACCTTTTTATTAGTGTCTGCCAGTTGTTTTGGGGGAAGTAAGAGGTGATCATGGGTGAATGTGTTATTGTTTACTACCGCGATCACAGATAAATGCTTTAGTTTTTCTTTACTCTGCATAGCACAGTTTGGGACAGCACTGTTTTTTGTTTAATTTTCATTGTGTCTTTGTCTTGCTTTGAAAAGTTTTTTGTCTTTATTTCAATACTTTGAAATGTTTTAACAGATATACTTGTACCTTGTACAACTCTTTATAAACAGGTAGAAAAGATCTGTTCTATTTAATAGAACTTAAGCTAATTAGAAACAAACCCGGAGGGTAAAGCAGTATTTCCAGAAGATACTTAATTTCAGCAGTGAACTGCTGTAATTTGTGGCTAACCTCCAATGTAGATATCTGCAGCTGTTCCATTTTGTCTTTGTTATTCTGAAAAACCCTAGTTTCCCTAACTGGCAAGAAAGTAGTCTTGTCCTCAGAGTTGCACTGGTTAAATCAGAAAGGTATTTTTTCAGTTCACTTAGTCAAAGCAGTGCAAAACGCAGGCAGAACCTTCGAAGTCTTAGTTTCATGTCTTTGGCTGAAGGTCCAACTACATAGGTATAAATGTGACTGAATTGAGAGTCTGTGACATTATGCTTTATCTGAAGGGAATCCAATTTGGAGTAACCTTGATTATAGTTTAAAATGAGCAGCATCAACTTAATAATGGTCTGAATATCTGGAAGACAGCTTTTTATGTGTTGAGGTATTTTTTGCTGCAAGTTTTCCTTCAAAACCATTAATTAAACTGTTCACACATGCTTTTATAACACTGTAATGAAAACTGGTTAGACCAGATGCATTGGTTTTCTTGTCTCCCTTTTAGAAAAACTGAACATTGTCCTTGTCCTGCAGGTCTGAGTCCTGGCGGGATCACAGAGAGCGTTGAATTAGAGTTTTTGTAGTGTGAAAGGTTAGAGTATCATGTGCAGGTTTTATTTATGAATAAAGGATGAGGGTATGTTTGTATAACAGGCAAGCAAGTCTCATAACTCATTCCAAAGAAAATCTTGTCTATAGTGCAGTAATTTAGGAGCTGATGTCTAGACTACTTTGAGAAATTGTAAACATGATGTCTTCAGAACAAGACCATGGGAGTTTAAGAAAAAATGCTGCACGTTGTATATTTAATATTTGACTGAATTCCAGGGAGATCAGGAGTATTTTGGCAATATCTGGTCTGCCTGACTGCTAGATGAATTACTGAGAGTGCATATGTCTGTTCTTAGTAACATTTTCTTTCTTGAATACAGTGTCTTTGGATTTGCACGATTATATGATGTAAACTACATATTTGTCAATAATGGAAAATCTTTAATTAGGGGCCCACACATTTATGTACATCTTCATCTTGTTAAACTGTTTGTAAGTGTTGGAGAATCCACCGAATTGAATCAAGCTATTATTTGACCTGAATAGCTTAATCTTTCTACTGTTGTGCAGAGCTGTTGAAACACGACATTGAAACTAGTAAGGATTTTTTTTTATTCTACTATGGTTAATTTTGAACACTAATCTCAAGAATACTAAAATAGTTTCAAGTGGTAGGTAAATGCAGTTTTTCTGTTTGCTGTGTGCAAAGTTTTTTGCTGTTTGTTGGTGGTTGAATGATGTGCTTACTGCACCATTGGACTAGCTAGAATGTAGCTGTAGTAGTAGTTCCATGATTTGAAGTCTTTACCACTGGGTTGTTCTGGTTGGTTTTATTTTGGGGTGGGAAAGGACTTCCAAGTTCAAAGACAGAAATATCTTAGTTCAGACAAAGTTACTGTTTTATACAGGTGTTATCAGGTGAAGTGCAGTTATGAGTCCTAATGATCTCTCCATTCCTCAGTGTATTTGTAAGCATAGTGCAAATCTGGTGTCAGAACCCCTTAATTGGGTATTATAACATACAGCAGAATTACAACAAACAGTAATTTGCTGTAGATTATATTTAACTTAAGCCAGTCCCTAAATTAATGCATGTATTTAATGTTTGCAAAGTTGTCATTGTTCTAGGTATTAGAAATGCTGCAACAAATAGGTGAGGAAGGTGTTGTATCTATATCTCATGTACTTTATTAGTAGCTTTTCAGTAAATTAATTTTGTGACAGCCTTCAGAGGAAAACATTGTTATAGGGGTTAAGTAAAGATTAAAATGAATATTTGGGTAATAGATATGATTAGACTGAATGTAAGGGCTTTTATATTTATATCATTTATTCTTCCTAGTTTTTTATATATCTTGCTGTTCTAGAGCAGTGTTGATTTGGAGTCTTTCTCTATTATTTCCGATAATATGGAACCCCATACTTTCAATGTTCCTGTCAACACTGACATGGCTGTTTTGGTTTTCTATTACCCACTGATCTATCTTTGCCTAGGGAGGGCTGTGATATGTTAAGCTGCTAGATAGTAATGCTGTTACTTATTAATTACTATTTCTTCTCTAATTGCTTCAGAATTTTTCAGAGACATTTGTTTGGCTCTCTTCTATTTGAGGGAGAGGAAGTAATTTGGATATGTCTGGACCAAGAGAGTATCATTAATAGTTGGAAATGTATAATTGAAAAGAGGAAGTCTGTTATATAGTGCTGTCTTGAATTTTATGTTATTTTTTTAAAGATGAGCAATTATGATGCATTGTCACCCGAAAGAAGTTAAAACCTATAAAGCTTCTAGTAGTTTCAGCAGTGGTGAACGCCAGCTTCACATTTGTGTTCTTTGCAGTATGGGAGAAGAACTGGCAGGACTGCATACCATCATAATTAAATTGTTATACATAGAAACTAGAGGGGAGAAGCTTGTCTTACCTGTTTGGGGAGTATCTGTCAGCATATTTAAATGAAAATTTATTTTGAAAGTGTATGTTTGTAATTATCAGCACATTCCTAAGTAGCATAACTAGTTTTTGATTAACTGGTGAAGGTATCTTCAAAACATGTAATAACATTTGTTGCATGTAAACTCTGCACCTTTTGTATTTACTTTTATATGTTATTTTTATTTTTGCAGGATTACAAAGCCACTGACGTTTGCTGACTGTGTTGGTGATGAGCTTCCTTTAGGATGGGAAACTGTTTATGATCAACAGATTGGAGTTTATTATATGGACCACATAAATCGTGAGTAGATGTGTGCTTGTTTTGAGGAAGCTGGTGTTAACTCCTGGCACTAAATTTGCTTCCAATACCATTTATACACCTCATGCTACAGTGAGAAAATGTATTCAAGTAATTTCTTGCAGGATGTGTTTCCTTATCTTTCATAGGGGGCATAATTGTAAAACATTCCATTTGTAAAGAAATTTACAGCCTATGATTGAGTTACAGTGTATACAAATATTTTGGTTTGCTTGGTCATACTGTGAAGTATTAGTAATTTTGTTGTTGCTTTTTTGTCATGTCAGAAAGATTTTTGTGTTGCACTCTTATATTTCCTATTTTTCCAGTCATCCATAATTCACTCTTTTGTATTGAAAACCAAAATACATTCTGAGAGAAATGTGCAGATTTTTAATTAGGAGCACTATGAAATACAATAATCTCATCCTTGCTTAAGTAATGCATGTTTTATGCTTTAATACAGTACAAAATGCTGTCAAAAAGACAACAGATACCCCTTTTGGAAACTAATTTTGAATGCTTTCCCTTTTGGACTATTTCTGAGCTTTGTATCATCACTGTGGCACATTTGCCAGTTCTACTTTTTTTAAAAAAGTCTTATCTTTACAGCTTTACTGTGCTGCTTCTGCTGTTACTGTTATGCTATCATTAAGCATCTTATCACCATTGAGTGAATGCTTTCAGTATTGTGGGAATTGGCAGCTGGTGGGGACTAAGTAAAGAAGAAGGTAGTTATATGGGCTATCACAGTATTGTTAAATAGTGTAATCTGAAAAACCAACCTCAATGCTATCTACTTGAAATCTAGTCAAAAAATGAGTGTGTAGAAATAATTTGGGGTTTCCGGCCATCATTGGAATAACTTGTGTGTTGTGGTTTCACAATTACTTGCTTTAAAAAACCCAAACAACAGAAAAATAAATGTTTCAGTGGTATTGTTTGACCTACACAGGTACTTATATGTTGTGAAATTTAACAAAGATCATTAACTAAGCGATAAACGTGAAACAGCTGTTAATACATTAATCACAATGATAGACAAAAAAATTCAAAGGCAACAAATACAGACTGTTAGGTAATTCTCAAAATAACTCTGTTTAATAAAAGTATTAGTTTAAGGATTGCTGTCATGGTAACTTTAGTAATGTTGAAATTTAATAAAAAGTGAGCATTACACTGGAGTACAGTAATGGAGTGCACTTCACCAAAGTATGTGTGTGAATGTGTATATTTAAAAAAAAAAAAAAAAAAGAGGCTACTGCCAACTCTTTTCTGGTGGTTTTAGAG
Source organism: Erpornis zantholeuca (assembly GCA_013400515.1). NCBI lineage: Eukaryota > Metazoa > Chordata > Aves > Passeriformes > Timaliidae > Erpornis > Erpornis zantholeuca. Next base: position 469,374 of record VZTN01014288.1, on the reverse strand, counting down.
TCCCTGCAGAAAATGAGTAGAACATGAACTCCTATTGCAATGCTGTGACTTAAAGCTACTGATAGGCCTCTGTGATCGGAATAGCAATCACCATCACATGCAAAAAAAAGGGCTCTGTTTTACTTTTTGGGTTTTGTTATTAGCAGCTTTACCGCAGACTTCAAGTTTGAACTTACAGAACGGATGTTAATCATTGTAGGCATGTCAGATCTGGCTTGCATTTTTTTCTGTGCAATTGAGAGCAAAAATTGTGGAAGAGGGTTTTTGCAAAGAGCAGTTGAGTTCCCAAATGATCACTGGGTAGACAGAAAGAAAAGATGAATATTAATGGGTCTGGAAAAGTAAAGCTAATCATATTAGATATGAAATAAAGTTAATGTATGAACAGAGGGGTAGAAGCTTCGTGGGGACAGTGCTGAACTGAATAAAAGGAATCATTCAACAATTAAAAAGGTTGCAAAATTAGTCTCTTTCATGATAACTAATTACTTGCAGCCCACAGATTTTATCCTAAATGGTAATTCAACCGTCACGGTGAAATGGGTTTGTCACCCTTAGGCTAATACAGTGCTTTCAAATACCGGCAAGATTTATAATAAAAGGGAAGACAGAGTTGATATTATAGCTGGATAATTATTAGTCAAAAACTAGGAGGATACTTGATCCAATTTTTAAACTGTGGACAACAGAGGTACAAATCAAGACTGCATTAACTTCCTTTGTAGAAGTGAGAACTACTGAGTGGACTAGACAATCGTGCATCATGAAATGGTGTCAGGCAAGTGGCAGAGATTGTGTAGGAGCTGAAGAGATGTTTTTCTGAAATGAGTATGTCTAAACTACTTGGAATGGCAGCTTCAGGAGAAAACATTTGGATTGCTTTTTGTGGCTGACTGGGTTAAATTCTTTATGCAGCATTGAAGTTCTGTGTTAATTGACAAAACTGTTAGAAGTGCTTCAGTGTCAAGAATTACTGTGAGAAAATGCAAGGGATAATTCAAAGAGAGTCTTTCTACTCTTACCAGGGACCTCTCACGCTTTCTGTGTTCTTTCAAGCTTTTTGCCCTTGCACCTCCTAAAAGAAAACAGCAATACATCTGATTTTTTTCTAAGTCTTTTGCTATGTTTGTTTACCCAGGAAGCAAGAAAAAGATTTCTAGGCAATAGCTTTCCATTTATATTGAAAAAAACCCCCAGGAACAGAAGAATCTTCTGTAAATCTCAATGGTGCTTCCAACCCCGATCTCCATCTTGTTCTGTAAATTCAGTACTTTGTTGACACCCTTACTAAGCTGCTCTTGGCTGTTGTCCAACCATTGCTTAAAAACCTTGGCGGTTGCCAGCCACAGAATTCCTTTCCCTCTTCCTCAGAGTCTTGGGAGCCTTTGAAGTCTCCTCTAAGCAGTTGGGCATTCCCCAGTGAGGGAATAATATATTCTCTGCATTTGTCTGGGACTGTTCTTGAGTTACTATAGTGTTTTTTTAATTGGTTGTAAAGAAATGAAGGAAGTTAATTTTATCATACAATGTAGCTTTAGTCTTGTTATGTGGCAAACTTGTTTAGAAATCCAGGGCAAAGTTTTATAAACTAGAAAAAATGTCACTACTGCACTAAAGAAATATACTACCTCAGATGAGTGTTGCTAGCTTTTCAGAAGGCTTGTGAAATAATTCTGTGAGAGAGGCAGGCCCTGAAGTATAGGACCTCAGAAGCTTAATGTGTAATAGAATCTAACATCTTAGCCTGGGCTGTTTATTGATATTAGAACTAAAATTTTCCATTCAAAGAGGAAAAACTGGATCCTAGTAAGCCTGTCTGTTTTATAAATATTTACTTCATAGTATTTATTATTTATATTTTATTGCACAGTTTCCATTGGGGATTTGCAGATTTAGGAATATTAAAAGTTGCACAGATTTCAGGAGTACTTTTGGACAGATGAGGTGGCAGTAGAAATTGAAATCCCCTAAGCGAAGGATGTTGTTTTCTTCTGCTTGCCCGCCATGTAGAGAAGGAATTAAGGCAACTCAGCAAGCTGAAGCACATCCTGTCCTTGGCTGAGAAGATAGTCTGGGGTCATGGGAGCCACAAGGGAATCAGAGGGGTCCCTGGGAAGTGGGGAGAAATTGCAGAACTGTAGGCACTATCTTTATACTGTTTCAATGTGAGGAGTTGCAGGAAGAGAGAAGGTACAGCTGTTAAAAGAAAAAGTTATTTAGGAACCTAATTTGCAAATCTGTTGGAAGCACTGCTCTTTGATGAGCTTTTTGTTTTTGTTTATATTCTTTTCAGATGGCTCTCAAATGGTAGAGCTGCTAGCATGACCTTGACACCATTAGAGTTCTTAATCTGTTGGGCTGAATCTAGGGTTTTGTATTTCATCGCTGGCACCAACATGCTGAATTACGTACTCAGGATTAATGCAAAACATAACTGGCTTTTGTCTCTTGTAAGAATCCAAGTTTGGAAAAATTGCTAGGTGCTTACCTCCTGACTGTGCTGGAGGTTTTTGACGCTCCTTTGAACACTGACATTGTGTCTGCAGCAACTTCTTACTGGTAGTGCTTCGATCATCAGAAATTAACATTACACTTAAACACGAGGCTTTACATGGACATCCTCATATAAAACATATTTGTTGACACACAAAACCCCCCCAAATGAATCAATAACATTTTAGGATTTTAATGTGTACCATCCTCAAATGCCTTTGCAACTGCAAAGAGATTGTTTTGCAGTAATAATTTTGAAAATCAATAGATATGGGAAACTTGGTTTTGGTTTGTGTTTAAATAAAAACTTTTCTAAACCTGGGCAAGGAAAAACATCAGACTGCTGTTTCTTAAGACAAAAAAAGAAAAATTATTTAAATGCTTTATGGATTCAAGACAAAGATACTGACTTCTCTGTTGAATTACCTAATTCTTAACTCTGCAGGGGTAGCCTCTGATCTTTTAAGATGTTATACCTGCAAAGTTGTACGTAGTATCTTAAGGTAGTTGCAGCTATTTATAGACTCATGGGTTAAGCATTGAGATACCTTTCACTTTTCCAGAACTTTGTGGTTCTGGGTTTTTAGGTAGTTCTTGGAATTTTCAAGTTGGCTATGAGAGAAGGTTAGAGCCAAAATACTGTTTTCTTTGGGTTTCCACTGGTTTGTAAAGAAAAGAATAATATTTAAATGCCTTTTATATTTGAAAAGGCTTTTCCTGTTCTTTCACTCTGCATCCTTCTTTCTCATCCTGGCTGGAGTGATTTTGTGCACTGTAGTGTCAGGTGTGCTGGTTGAGAATGAACATTAACAAAAAATAATTCAGACTTGGTAGCACAAAATGTCATATAATTTTATTTTAATGCTTTTACTTTTTTCCCCTTAGAGCTCACACAAATTGAGGACCCAAGGGAGCAATGGAGAAGGGAGCAAGAACGCATGCTAAAGGAATATTTAATAGTTGCCCAGGAGGCACTCAATGCCAAGAAGGAGATCTACCAAATAAAGCAGCAACGTTTTGAACTAGCCCAAGAAGAATATCAACAATTGCACAAAATGTGTGAGGATGACAGCCGTTCCTATGCCAGCTGTGAGTTTACTGTCTTTTCTTGATTTTACCCACCTGCCCTCACAAGATGTGGTGTAAGAAATAGATTGAAGTATTTCTATCACCTGATGCTTCTTTGGATGAAGGTCATGACTACAGCAGTGAGGTGCTATCCTTTGACTCTGCAATTCACTATCTTCCATTCCCTGTTAGGTCTATTACAACAGAGATTTAACATTTAATAGGGATAAATGTTGACATTAAATAGGAATTAACATTAAACAGGCATATATATATCCCAGCTAGCATTTTTACCCATTTTGGAGCCAGCTATAGTGATGCTTCTTGCAAGTCAACAAAGACAGGGCTGAATGTTGCTGGATCAGCCACCTATCTGCGCTCCTAAACTCAAAGATTATTTCCACTTAACATGGGAGGGAGCCATGACCTTAGGGGAAATGTTCTGTGGATCCATAGTCTGTTCAGCAAATTTATAAAGAGTTAGGGACAAGCTTTTGTGTTCAAGAGTACCTCTGACCATGAACTAGAAACAATGTTTCATTAGTTCACCTCATTCTTGACTGCCAGCTGGTGATCCTGATGTTGCTGATACAAAGCTTTAATTTCCTGCCCTTTTCATTCTTCAGATGTCTCTGGTCAATTGGAGTTGGTAATAAACTTTTTCTTAATTCTGAAGATGTTGCACCTCTGTCGTGGCTGTTGGTTGGGGCAGTAAGAAAAGGTCTTTTTCAAAGAGTCAACCGATCTAGTTCAGAGAAGTGTATCAAATGGATATACCCAAAAGCCACATGGAAATGTAGTGGAGTTTTACTGTGATGGTGGCTTTTCAATGACTGACAGTCATTGTTTTAACTGCAGGTTTGCTGTTAAATGCCAAGGATATTATAAGAACAGGAAGCTCTGGTTTAGCCTTTTCTGAAAATGTTCAAGAAACCTGACTGTGGAAGAGGGCTTAGAGCAGGTGTTCTGGATAGAAGTGTTAAGATACTGATTCAGTGGTATTTTTAACCCAAGGTAATCCATACATATGCCAAAATCCTGAATAAAAGATGTTTTCCAGAGCTGAGTGTCCCAGATAGTTTGGACCAAGTACTCTGTAACTGTTGAACTGGGATTCTTGTCTTTTTGTTTAGTTTATATATATGTATTCTGTGATTCAGTTTGTGACATAACTGAACAGTTGTGACTTGTCTTATTTCCCCCTCTTATGTTCAAGTTTCTGAAGAAGTGGCAAGATATTTTCCTATTAAGAAAGATTTTTTTAAAAAACCCTGTTGTTTAAAGTGTGTTTAACTTCTGTTAAAGACTTGGAATAGAGTAAAAGATAGTGTAATCAGTATTTTTTGAGATATAAAATCTAAATAAACATTTATTACAATACCTTTCTAGGAGCTTGGACTTTTTGTTCTTTTAAAATTTGCAGTAGTTCTGGGGGATATTTTCTTGAACTATTTCATGTGAACATACAGAGAAAGTTTGTTGAAAATATACTAGAAAAATACAACCTTTTACATATTTTTGAAGCTGTTAGAAAAAAAAGTTGTTTGAAACAGCAACAAAATATGACTGAAAATGATGAAATTTGGGTTATCTAATGACAGCAAATGCTATGTCAATATACTTACACTTTCCATCTTCTGATAGTTTGGAGTTTTGTAGGTATATCTGGAGTTGATAATGACAATCTGTAAGAGCAATTAAATAAAATATTTGGTTGTTTTGAGGTGGAAAAATACTTAAATTTTCTACAGACATGTTAATATATTTTATATTGTTTTAAAGTCATATGCATCTGTTTTGAGAAAATGGGAGGGGCTGATTAGTCAGATTTTTTTTTTAAACATCCCTTTGGGGATTAATCATGCTGTCAACTCAAGATTCCCAAAAGCTTCTTCTCCACTTGTTTTTCTTAATTTGACACCTCCACTCCACTGTGGGATGCTTGCTTCTCCTTTTATTGTGCAGAAATATTAGGCTTCTAATTAGAATGCAGTTACATGACCAAAGCTGGGTGCTTATATTGTGAATATTTGCCTCCACCACCACTTGTTTGAAGTTGTTGCATTAGAAGAAGTAAAACTTCACAGAGTTTTCCTTCACTTGGCTTCTGGGTGCTGCCATTGACTCAGCGTCGTGTGCTTATGAGTGGGAGGTGGTGTGAGCTCAGCGGCTGAGGGTTGGCAGGGAGGTGCCCATGTCGCAGTTTTGTGACTCAGTTGCGATCAGAACTGTTAAAAAGAAAATCCATAGAAAATCCTGGGTTTAGAGAATTAGTCCAGGCATGACCACTCATTTTGGCAAGTTCCTGCATGCTCGACATGACCTTGGCATTGCAGTATTCTTTCGAGAGTCCAAAGACTCAGTGCAGCCCCAGACACAGAGATGGATGGGTTTCAGCGCAGCAGCCTCCAGCTCTGCAAAAGGATGGAAGGTCTGCCAGCACAACCCCATCCATTCACATACCAGGCATTTTTCAGTGGGCCAGTGCTGCCTTGAGTGGCTCACTCCATACATCATGGTTGCTCTTGCTCAGTCTATCCTCTAGGACCTTTACTTCATCTGTGTAGGCTTTGGCTTGTAATGCCACATCTTGAAATCATAGCCTGACTGTAGATACCCTGTGTTAAGAGCTCACTTGCCAGGGTTTGATTTGTATGTCAGTTCCCTACACTGTTGCTTTAGGAGGCAACTTCTCTCCCTAGCTGATATAATTTTGTTCTGACAATAATTTTTTTTTAATTTTAGTCCCTATCATACTGTTAATTCAGTGTACTTAGGAAGTAACTAGCAATTGTTAATATTACACGAATTGCTTGCATCAGTAGATGCTGCCATCCTATTATAGAAGCTAGTTGTTTTTAGGAAATACGTGGTGCTGCTCCATGTGATTTTTGGTGTTGTTCAGGACAAAAAAAAAGTTTCAGGTGGGCCAAATGGAAATCCTTAGTTGTACTCAGCACAGAGGATTATTTTAGAACCTGGTGACTTGTAAGAAAGAATTAATGCAATTAATTCTTTGTTTATTAAATAATGCCACATCTTAACAATTGTGTTAAAGAAGGGGGAAAAAAAGTAAAATACTCTTTTCCATCTCTTCAGCATTCTCTGGATTTTCAGCTAATACCAAGTATGACCCCTATCAGATTAAAGCAGAAATAGCCAGCCGTCGTGACAGAGTGAGTAATCTTTTTTCATTTTGTAAAAATATTAATTAGGCATGGGGAAGGGAGGGAGGGTCTGTTTTTCTTTTACTTTAGCATTTACACTGAATGTTGCATGCGTTTATAGAAATATGGTATTAAAAAGTGCATTTTTGTTCTAACCTGTTCCTCTATTAAAACGGCTCTATATTAACTGCATTTTGGTGACTTGTGAAGTAATGCTTTTTCCATGTTGCAAGTGCAAACATTTTTGTCACAGATGTCAGAGGCAAGCTCAGCCAGGCTTTCAGAAATTGCTTTTTCTCTACAAACTGCTACAAGTAGTAAGTGCTCTGCATCCAGATTCTTTCAGTTCAAACCCACTGTCTTCATATTATTTACCCATTTTCAGTGATATTCTGTTGAACTGTACATTTTGCCACTTATTTGGAAATCTCTTCACAATTAGGTAGACCTATTGGCCAAATAGAAGTTTTCAGCTGATTGGCCAGAGCTCCTTTATGAGGAGAGAGAAGTTCAAGTATTCTGACGATGATAGGCAGTACTCTAACAAAAATGTTCCATATTTATACATTAAAAAAAAAATAGAGTAATGGTTTTGATACCATTTTCGTTGAAGGAAGAATAGTTGACTTCTTGAATTTCTCCCACAATGCTTTAGCAAAGAGAAAAAGTCTGCACGTTGTTTTCAAGCAAATTGATCGTAAGCAATTGTAAAAAGCAGTTTATGATATTATACTCCAGAGACAGTTAAAAACCTGTATATTTCTTTTTCTTAATGGATAAAATGGGATTTAGCATTCTAGGCACTCAGCTCACAAAATAAACAAAAAATACTTATCATTGCAGGATAGTGTTCCTTTTTTGTTGTAGTGACCACTTTTCATGTGAGTGCCTCTGAAAATAAATCCTGTTCGCCACCCTTCAAAGGCATTTACTCTATCTGATTATATTTATTACATGCTGACTAGTGTTTGCTTGTTTTACATACTCTAAATGTCAGCATATTCTAAACAAGAAAATAAGCCTTATTTATTTAAATAATATTTAAGGAAAATAAACAAGGTTTTCACTTATGACTAGTTTCCTCTCTTCCTCCATCTTAAAGTGACTTACTACATGCATAGGATAGTATGTTCAAGTGATTGTGTGCACAGGCATTGAGTTGTTTCAAGAAATAGAATGAGATAGGCACTATAAAGTTTCTGTGTACATGGTATTATTGATGCATTTTTTCATTTTACTTTTGCTGAGTGTTAAAGGAGTAGGTGAGGGTATAAGGAGTGTTTAGGGACTGGTGCCATGAATTTTGAGGAAATGGAGAGAGCTGTGCAGGATGGTGGGACTCTGACAGCCTGGTTTGCATCCTAGGACTGCTGCAAGGACTACATCCTAGTCCTTGCTCTTCAAACAGAGCTGAAGAAAAAATTAACATTTTTACTCCCCTTTTTAAAAATCTGTTTTGTAATGATTTTGTCATTTTTTGATGCACACTTGAAAATCAAGAGCACTCTGGGTAAATTCTAGTACTGAGTTTGGTAGCTTAAGAAGAGACAGCTCTTTTCTTCCATCCCTATTTGGGCTCTCAGTTCAGTCTTAGACTCACTACCACACACTGAAACACCCCTATTCCCCCCCATTTGTCTGCAGTCCCTTGCATTCTCCTCCCCCTTGTAGCCTTCAGTTATCAGTCAGCTTTGGAGGGCAAGCTCTTTCTTTGCAACTCCTTCTTGGCTCTTCCATGGACATCTTATTCAAGTAGCAATCTACTCTTCTGCACAACCTACTCAGGTAACTGTTTCCATCAAACCACAAAAATAGGTTTTTGGAGACATCTTTGCTATGTCACTTTGGATTTATGCTCACTAGTTGGATCAAGGTAATTGACTAGGGGATTGAGAGGGCAAGATAATATGAAAATAACTAGAAAGCCAGGCTGCCATTTCTGGGAGAGAGGCCAGTTCTGATGACAGTAATTTTGTTTTCCTGGATTGAAAAATTAACAGCATTGAATGTGCCATCTTTTTTAAAGTTGACTAAAGAATTGAATACAGTTGAAAGGTGTCTTTGCTACAAAGGGAGAAGAAAATTTATATGGATTGAAACTTGGTAGCTGTTAGCATAAGCTGTTGGAGGAAGAAACCTGATATAATAGATGAGGAAATTGATACTTTGAAAGCTGAGTGCTTTGACTGATATTTGATTGGGTCTTATGATATTTGAGAAAGTCTTCTGTTATTTTAATGCAAAATTTTAAAGCTAAAAAAGAGAAGAGATCATAATTTATCACTTCCAGTTCTTTAAAGTAGCTTAAGATTTTGTATTTAAAAACCAATTATTTTTACTGTGGAAGCTACTGTTACTTATTATTTTTACTTATTACTTTTAATTATTTTGTTATTCAGCTTTCTAGGCTGAAACGAGAATTGGCACAGATGAAGCAGGAGTTGCAATATAAAGAAAAAGGAGTGGAAACTCTGCAAGAGTAAGTTAAAAGTTTGTGGGTTGGGGTTCAGTTGTTTTTTTTTAAATTTGCTTTGGAATGAATAAAATGCTAAATGCTTTGCTTTCTGCTGTGTTAGTGATGCAGGGTGAGAACAATGTGAAACGATGGAAGAAGTATTGGACAGAATTGGTTGGAGTTGTGATTTCGTAGGTTCACACGCAAGAACAGTTTTATAGGCCCTGTTCTTTAACTCTTCCCTAAGATATTACCAAACTGGAATTAGATTTTAAAAAATATTTCCCAAATATTTTTTGGAGATACCTACTGCCTGGAGCACAGCAAAAAGCACCATGCTGTAGAGTAGTTTCCCTCTGGCAGTACTAAGTTTTTCTGGCCGAGCACAGAACTTTTCTTAGGGGGAAATGTCTACACCACAACACTGCTTCTCCCTGTTACCTGATGACTAGGCCATCTTATTCTGGACTGTATGGCTGATCTGTGCTTGTACTGTAAATCTAGTGGTCTGTGAGGCCTTGGATTTTGTTGTGTGTGTGCAAAATGACTGCATGTAAATGTGACTCCTTGTCGCCTCCCAGAAAGGAAAGGAAGCTCAGGGCAATTTGCCACTGCTCCCAGGGCTGTTAGGCAGCCCTGCTCTGTTTCCTGTGTGCTCAGTGGTGTCAAAGGTTGTGCAATGTTGTGGTGACCCTCTCCCTGCCGCTCTTCCTGCAGGCCATCTGATGGGAACTGCGTGACTTCCATCTGTGTGCTGCTTACTCACCCACACACATAGCTCATACACGGGATGCCCAGTGGGATAGGGAGAGAGGTTGCCAGGCCATGAAAAAGATGGCAGGTAAACAAACACAGGTTGTTGTGGCTTCCAGATTTCTTCAGCAAGGCCAGTGGCTAGACCATGAGCTTGAACAGCACTTGGACTCACCTTGGATATGGGGCTTTGCATTTAGAAACCTTGACCCTTTTTCCAGCATGCGTGTGGACAAACTGTCTAATGTAGGAGCTTCCTGAAAATGTGGGAACTGTTGCATGTCTAATGCATTTTGCAACATAAGTACAGCAGCTGCAGAAATATTTTACAGCTTTGGATCTATTGCATTGGTGCTAGAAAGCATGAGCTTTCACTTCAGGAATTCTGATGAAATTCCAGGGATCCTGGAGCAGTTAGGGTATTTATTTTCCAGGCTTGATTGGTAGTATGGTAAGAAAACAATATTAAGGAAGATTCTCAGTTTTAGCTTTTAAAAAAGAAGGAGTAATCCATGCACTTAATATTTTTGGTGTGTTTGGTTGGTTTTTTTAATAACAAAATTTTCTATATTTTCATAAACAAGGCTCTTTTGTTTTATAATGCATTTAAAACGTTTCAGTGAAGAAAACTTGTACAACCAAAATTCTTCATTGATACAATGTAGTAATTTTTAGGCATAAATGTATTTTTATTCAAACATTTAGAAGTAGTTTTCAGGCATAAATGTATTTTTATTGAAACATTTAGAGGTAGTTGGGGGAATTGGTAATGTATGATAATTGACTGAAAATTAGTAAAATAAAGCACTCAAAAGTATTTGCAGTTTCAATATACTAAGTAATATTTTGAATATAGTCAACATCTCAGCATAGTGGCTTAGATATGTAAACAGTAACAGAACAAAAGCAACTTTGTCTTATGGTTCTTAATCACATTTTCTTTGAATAAGCATTGCTATGCCTTTTTTGCTTTCTTTATTTGTTTTCCTTCTTCTGGTTATTGGGTTATTTTAAGGGTATAGGTTCAATTATTTTATAAAAGGACTAACCACTTGACTAGGATGATGAAAGTATTTGAAGGCCATTTGAAACTCAAGATTGCTTTAATTAGTATAATTCATTTAAGATAGTCCAGCAAAGTAGTACAACTTTTTGAAAAGTAAAGTCTGCAAATGATTAGGAGTACAAATGTTAGTTTTGGATTATAGCCCAAGACAAGTTGCCCATGCTTCAGGATGGGGTTATAGGAGAGACATTGAAGAGAGGAATTATTTTAAAGCATATCTGATTAGTCAGTGGTCACTCCAGTCCTGTAGTTTAAAAGTTCAAGCATGACAATTTGGTGCTTCAGTGCTGCTCGTTGCTGCTGTTGCTACAGTCGCCCTCTGTCCTGTTGGTGCACTGGATGGCACTTGTTGCTTGCTGGAGCTGGGGAGAACCTTTTGCCTATGTTACCTGGAGCTGAGCTCTGCTCTCTGCAGTGACTTCTTCAAGTCTCTGCAGTGGCTTGTGAAAGAGATTTGTGGTTTTGTTTTTGTTTTGCCTTTTTTTTTTTTTTTTTAATTTGCCCTTCTGGTGAGAGACATGCTTTTTTTTGGGAGTATTTTGCTTCTAGGAGGAAGTGAGCCAATTTGGAGAGTACTTACACTAACAACTGAAGAGAAGAGCTTCTCTTGCCTCCTTGTGTAGTCAGGAGACAAATTAGCCTGAAAGCCTAACTGTGCTCTAGGCTGTCCCTGTGCAATCTCTCCCCTACCTCCTCTACTTGTTGGGAGAGAAGGGTCACTCGAGACAAGTACCAAGGCTGAAGTAGTTTAGTTTTTCTGTATCCTCAAAGTAAGGGTGTTGTCTATAAAGAAATCCATTGCTCCTTCTTTAAAACAAAAATGCTGGGGGTTTTGCTCAATTTCCTCCCTCCCTTCCCCTTTTAAAGTTTAATGCATTTCAGATATTTCCCACTTCTGTTACATTTTCTAAATTTTTGGTTTGCGTCATTCTTCTTCCTTGTGCTAAGTCAAATCTTCAAGTAACTGCCAAAATGCAAATGGCATACATCCTGTTCAGTTTTTTTAAAGGCATGTACATCACTTTATTTCAAGTGTAAGCCTAGAACAACATTAGGAGCTGTCAAACTTTGGGCTTTACTTCTGGCTGAATGTTTGCTTTGAAAGTCTTACCAGAATGGCATCATGTGCAAGTATTGGAACTTACTGCCAGGTGACTCTCTGTGCAGCCTTTGCTGGGTATACCTCTCAGAGAAGAGACAACTTTTACGGAGAAGGCAATTGGGTTGCTCAGTATTTCCATCATTATATGTTACTGTCTGATTCAAATGCCTTTGTTAAATGCAAATCTCTTACATTGACATTTTCCATGTACAGTGTCTGCCTTGGACTGTGTTTTGTTTCCTGTTCTTTTTAATTTTAGTAAAATGGCTTAACTATCTTTGAGGAGAATGAAAAGAAAACAAAACCACAAAACGACAGTAGAACTGGGGTTTTATGAGTGGAGACACAATTGAGCGGGGTTTTGATGCCTCTACAACTTCAATACTGTTAGAATTCCAGTTTTCATAGAGCTCCAGCTTTTTATCAGGACTCTACTTTCTATAGTTTCATCTAAATTTGGCAATGTTGAGTGTGATAAAGCTTTGGACATGGGTCTGTGTTTGCCCAGTGGAGACTTTGTAGAGCCCACTGTTTAAAGCCTGGAGGATGGTGCACCTCGGCCTCCCCCAGCACCTTTGCCCCAAGGTGTGTCTGATCCTGTCACGGCCCAGACTTACAGGGTTAAATATGAGCCTTTTCTGGAACAAATTCCTTCCTCTGGCCTGACAGCAGGGACTGAGAAGGAGGAGCAGTTCCTCCTCGCCTGTGTTTTCAGTGACCCTTGTGTTCCCCGGCAGGAATTTTGGAGGAAGAAGGCGTTTAGCAACAAAGGAAATGAAAACTTGGCCAGTTGGCCACAAGAGCAGAGTGAATGCTGTGAGAAGTTGGGAGTGACAGGGAATTAGGACTGGCTAAACAATTTGTAGCTCCAAACTAATTTAGAGGTTAGGAGACCTGACAAAAGCTTTAAGATTAGATTTGTGCTCAAGTACAGGCCTGTGCTTTGGTGCGAATGGGGGAGTCTTGTGCTTCTGAGAGCATGTGGAGAAAAATGGAGGAACATGGAATTTGCCCTATAGGACTGAAACAGTGACAAGCATATTAATAGTCCGTGTATCCTAGAAACATCTTTGTATCCTTACAGTCTTATATATTGGTTGAATATTCTTGCTATTCATACAAAGGTCTGATCTATATTTGTATCATGCTATTTTCCATTAATGAAATGGAAGACTCCCTTTAACTCTATGGCTTTCAGAAATAGATCTTTATAAAAAAAGGAAAATAATTAACAGACAATAAATAACAAGTAATTTTGTAAGCTACATTAGTCAGTTTGGGTTGACAGCAATACTGATTTAAGCCTAAATATTTTTGGCAGTAGAAACTTCTCTGATTCTTTCCTTAAACAAATATCAATTCATAAGCTGGGCTCCAAAGTGGCGTCCAGGAACATGAATATGTGGATAACTGGACAGAAATCTGGTTGAAATTAAATAATTTCCTTTTCCTGAAATGCCATCTTAGTCCTGGCAAACACTATAATGAGCAGTTGTGTAGAAGGCATTTTTGTGTCTAATATTTGAACATAGTTCTTAATATTACAGTTAACTTCAGATAAAAATGTGTTATCTGTTTAGTGTGACTTTTAGTGAATTGGATTGGTTGTTTTACCATGGTTTTATCTGCTCAGGATTTTAACCAAAAATTAGTGAAGACTCAAGGAAACATCTTGAAAGCAAAAACAAACAAACAAACCACCAGATTTAATACACACAACATTTAAGTCCTTTCTTGTTCTTGAACCAGTATTCATAAAGGATTTTATGTTTTCTTATGTAACTTGGGGAAATTTGTGTTTAAGTAAAAATCCTAAGATTCAGACTTATTTGTCTCCAAAAACAGGAACTGTCAGAAAAAACTCAAACAAGTCAAAACTGTAGAAATCAGCCTGTTTTTTTCCCTAAATAGTGAGATTTTCATTCACCCCTTTTGAATTTTCATTTTAATGTTTAATTTTAAAGCAAGTAGTCAGATGTAAGTGGAATTGCAGTGCTTTTATTTAACTGGCAAAACATGCTGAGAGACTGTTGTTGGCACTCTTAGTTTAATATAATATCTATCTTGAAACTTCTTAGTCTCAGTATTTTAAATAGAGTTTGGGTATTCTTCTCCTATATGTATAGCATACCCTCTCCTACCACATCTTTTTATAAATTGATGTCCTTTGTGATGAACAATGTGGTTTTTTATCTTTAATTCTGTTAACCTGATATGCCTTTTCCTGAAGGTATTTGTTCATAGCATTGGCTTAATGACCATTACACTTACCATCTTTTCTCTGTATACATATTTTCTGTGCTAGATTAACAGGAAAATTGAGTTTTCCGTATTGTAACAGGAACTTTACTTGATTTTCAATAATTGCTGTAAATAACCTGTTAAAACCCCATAACCATTTGTTGTAAATCCAAGACCAAATAGTTATTCTGGTAAGTTTGCTATAGTCTTTCATCTTATTCTTTATCAAAACAAATTTCCAAGATGGTACACTGGACTAGTCTTCTGCATCCTGATACACTGTCATTTACTATTATCAATTGTTGGAAAAAAGGTTGAAGACTCAGCCAGTGGATGTTCCACTTGAGAGATTTTAATATGTCAAGATGGAAACATTAGTATTACTTCAATTTTATGTCATGACTTGTGCTCATGCTTCTTGCTTAAAGGTTTAAGATCTTCTGGGAGGTTCCCATATAATGTTTCTCAGTGCAGAATGATAATGTCATAGAGACAACTTATGGAAAAGATATTCAAAGAGGCCTATAATGGCAGGAAAGCATTTGCAATAAAATTTTAGGCATTAAAAATTTCTTTCAGAAAATTTCAGAAAATTTCAGAAAATGAAATGCCTTTGTTAGAAATTTCTAAAGTAGGATCAAGTAGAAGCCCTGGAAGAGATACTGCGATGTAGTAGATACTACTAGTAGAAGAGATACTGTGTGATGCTGCATGAAAAATGTGACAGCTAGGCTGCTCATTTTGCCTTTTGAGTTACAACCATCTAGGTTAGTTTTAGGTTCATTTTACTTTTGGTGCGTGAAATAGCCCACAGACATTACTGAAAAGAAAGCTCTGTATTAGGACATTAAACCCAGGAAATTTGTTGGTTATGCAGAACCTGGGTAGATAATTGCTTTGCTTTGTCTTTAGAGGGGGCTTGGCACTGAGTGCTGTGTTAATTCCGAGTATCATTTTATTCCTGTAAATGAAGTGATACATGAATAAAGAAGAGGTCTTAAAAAGTCTGTGTGCTTTCTAATTATGTGAAAACTTCTGAATTTGTCTTAATATTTTCAACAGGATTGATCGTAAGATGTCAAATGCTCATACAAATTACAGACTGGATGAAGCACAAGCTATAATGAGTGAACTTCGAACCATAAAGAAAGCTATATGCACAGGTGAAAAAGAGAGGCAGGACCTTATGCAGGTAAAAATATGTTACTGAACTACTAAATAGTAGTAACCTACCTCTGTTTTCTTGCTTGGGTTTGCGTTGGGTTTAACAAGTTTAAATAAGTAGGATGGCCTAAACTGATTTTTCTGTTTGGTAATTACCAATAGTAAGTTGTTCAGAAAAGGTCAGTAGTCATTGTCTATACTGTGAACACAAGGCTTCATATGCATTTCATATTTTTGTCTTAAGTAATGTAGTTACCTAAGTTTCATTTAGATCAATGTCATAATTGAATATAGATTTCTATTATTGCTGTGTTGATGGCTGCTGTGGAGTAATTACACTGGATGAAAAAAAGCCTTTGTGATTTGCGGTATTTCCTTTCATGTTGTTTTATGTCTCTTTGTATTACCTATAAAGAAGTAGGATTGAGAGTTCATGTGCTAAAGTGTTTATCATTCTGTCAACCATGTTCTTCCCTTTATATGTATTTCACCAAACTGGATCTATTTCATGATGTCACTTTTTGCCCTAAACTCTCAAGTACCCATATCAAGGCTCATGTTAGTTTCAAATGTTCTCACAAAACCCTCAAAAGAGTATGATTAAATACAATGTATATGCAAGCTTGAAATTATTGATGAATTAGAGCATGAGGATTGAGGGGAGATACATGCCTGAGTAGTGGTCTAACTTTTGAATGGATTCTGTGTCCTGCCTCGAGCTCTCAGTTGCATGTCTGTGTTATTAATGTGCTAGGAGCTTGATCAAAGAACAATGAGCCTCTGCCACCACAGGGACTTCACTATAGACTTGCTAAATATACAGAGAGGTGATAAGGACAATTCTCTTCACCCAGTCTTCAAACATTTGTTTGGAAAAAGGCATCTTTGTTACCTAAAGTTGTGGGACCATACTAAAATAACATTGCCATGCAAACATTTCCTTTCAGTTTTCTCTGCAGTAGTGTTTTTCAGGTTTTTTTAAGTTTTTCTTTTTAGTTGTTAAATTATATGGAAAGCTTATAATCTACATAGAATGAATTTCCATAGTTATGCAATTATTAAGTCTCCAATGCGTTACACAAAGATCATCTGATGGACCACAAATCCTTGTTCAAGTAGACAGAACACTTAAGTCACTATGAAAAGTTTCTGCCTTGGCAACTTTTAACATATTTGTTATTTAGGGCTGGCCAAGTTTTAAAGTGATTTTCAGTCTTCCACATGCCTGGCTAGCAAGAAATTATTAGAAAGGCAGTTCTTCATGGATGCAGTAACATGCATTTTGGGAAACTAACCAGTAATATAAAGACTTATGTGTGGGCTCTTGGAGCAGTTTAACTACTGGCCTTGTTTTTACTTCCCCAAAAGATTTTTTTACCTCCTTTCCTTACATTTTCAGTCCTCAGTGACAGTAAATCCAGCTGTAAACGTTGAGATGCTTTGAAAATTGTATTTGGTAAACCAATTTTAAGTGTGCTTGTGATTTCTTTAAATACAGTGTTGTGGGAGTTAGAACTCCAGGATCAAGGATTGGGCAGTGCTGGCATGACCAGAATGTAGAGGATGCATAAGACAGAAGCAAAAATGAAGTGTATTTCATCCTTCATCATGGCTCTGTGTGATATACAAGAAATATGGGTCTAGGAAGTATTGTTTTTTAATTAATGACAATCTGTTGTGATAGAATCCAATAATTGTACATTAGACTACATGTAGTCAAGAGAATCTAGAAAACAGCATGCCACACAAGTGTAGCATGTTTTGTTACAATGGCTATACAGGATTAAATGCCACAGTTTACAAGGTCTGCAGTTGTAAAAATTGTGTATTTTTGCCAGCTTACTGTGCTCTGCAAAAATACTCAGCTCTCTTTTTTAAATTTTGACAAAAAAAAAAAAACAGAACAACTTTTGGTGTTACCAAAGTAACCTATGCTATGCCTTTTTATAACTATGTGAAGATTATTGTAATGGATTTAGTTAGCTTTGTCAAATAACTGCAAGTCTATTTTAAGTATCTTCCTAAGGTGTTCAGAATTTGATTTTTATTTTCCTCTCAATGTTGGATTTTTTTTGTCCCTGAAAACACTACATTTTAAAGAGATTGCTGTTAAGACAAACTTTCTTATGAAATCATCTTTATTTTGAAATTTGTTAATAGAGGAGCTAGAAGTATAATGTAAAATATATGGGGGGTTTATTTCAGAGAAAGGAAATAGACAGTTTCTTACTACTTCTTAAATCTGGCCAGTGTAAGCAACAGAAGTAAACATAATAGAAGTGACTCAGTCTTGTGTAGGGGCTTGGAAAATTGTAGCTGTTGTAGAAGTATGATAATTGGTTTAGTTGTGTAGGAGAGGATAGTCAGATGTAAATTGGATGCTGTGATTACAAATTAAGCAAAATATGCAGTGCCACTGCTCCAAAAAAGTGGGCAGACTTCTTATATAAGGTTGAATAATAAAGGTGTGTGGTTAGCTTCCTGAAAGCAGTGTGTTTGTCTCTCCTCACCCATCTCTTTCATAATTTTCTTTCTGTTCCAGCATGCATATGCTTTTAAAATGTTGTCCTTGGAGAGTACTGGACTTTGGTTTTTCTGAGGTTTTTATTTCCTTTCCTTTCCTTTCCTTTCCTTTCCTTTCCTTTCCTTTCCTTTCCTTTCCTTTCCTTTCCTTTCCTTTCCTTTCCTTTTTTCATTACCAGTTAAATAAATTAGATAGAAAGTGCACTGAAACTGTGTAGACAGCTTCCAAATCAGATGGCAACAGATAATGGCGAAATGACAGTGCTCATTTCTCTCTTTTTGGGTAAGTCTGGGCTGGTGTGCCTAGAACTTCACATTAACAGTAGGCTGCTTTGGCAGTTTCTGTGGGATTGCCATGAACAATCCTTAAACTTCAGATAAAAGATGGATGCCTCCTTGTAGCTGGGGAGGAAATTACTTGTAGAAGTTTATATAAATTGTTTCTATCTGAAAGTGTCGTGACTTGGGTTGTAATTTTCCATGTTAGGGTTGCTGGTGCCTGTGTTTTCACTCATCCAACTAGAAGAACTCAATCTATTTATGCCTTCCCTAGGGCATGTAGATGTAAGTTAAGGTGATGCTGCTTGGTGATTGCCACCTGTCAAATGCTTACTCATTTTTAAGTAAGACCAATAAGATTCAGCAACTGTGCCTGGATAGGAAGCCTGGCCAGCATCCAAGTAGCCCATCATTACCTGCCAGAGAGAATGCTAGAGGGGATCAGGAGCATACCAGGAGTTCATAAAGTAGCTGAAATACAGGCAAAAGTTTAGATTTAACTTCTGGCATCAGGATCTGTGGTACTGCACGTACCTGTAATGTAATACGTGTTAGCCAAAGAAGGCAGATGGAACATAACGTATTAAGAGAAACCTCAGGCTTTCTGAATCCTGAGGTTTTTTTCATGTGGCTGGCTATGCTTTACTGGAGGAGGCCATGATCTGAAGGTATTATTTCCATGTTACAAACCCATTAGGGATCCTTCTTGATCCTTCATACAGCAGGAGTCTTGACAGGACTGGATGAATTCCGGAGAGTTTTGTAGAATAGAATTAGACAGGAGTCTGCAGTTTTCATAAAGTAAAAGTTGTTTTTTTTCCCCCATGTTGTGGAGCAGTTCCTTTCACAACAAGTCTTGGAGGATAAAGGGAGACTAGCTAGGGATCTCTTGGCACTGTAACTTGAAATTGAATTTGCTGTTTCAGGGCTGAGAAGAAAATACACTGTTTGTCCTTCATACTAAGGTGGCTCAGTTCAGTTGGGAGGAGGCAGAAGAATTTGCTTTTTTGGAGGACCCAAGACAAGTTAAGCTCTGGAGGCAAGTGGTGGCAGGCTTGTCCCACTGCCAGCACATGTGGCACTGCTCTACGCTGTCCTCTGTCCCTGCCAATGCTGCTTATGAAATCCCAGCCCTTCTCAGACCTGTAGAGAGCAGGCAGAGAGTGAAGAGGAAGTAGCGTGTGCTGTCCGATATGTGGCATGTACCTGTGCCTCTCCTTGCCATTCCTTAATATGGTACTGCACAGGAACACAGGCACCCACTTTTGTGGCTAAGAAGCCCACTTGTTCACTCATCCTCTACCAGGCTGGGTGTTCTCCCTCTTTTTCATCTCTGGTGGAGGCTGGTCTGAGGGAGGGGCTGGTATATGAGAGCAAAGGGATGAACCATGTATGATGGAAATGGAGGCCATCAGTAAAAGCTGCTTTTTCTGGCTAGTTTCAGGCCTGCTACAGTTTCATAATCCTGGATGCTTCCTAGGCTCTCAAACCAGATGCCTTCGTCTTCAGAGTGGCCTTGCTCTTCCTATCAGTAGCAAACCGTTGCTGTTACACAGGTTCATTTCTGGACTCTACTAATTTAATTTGGTGTAAGAAAAAGCAGCATTGCTGTGCTATCCTTTTTAAACTACACTTTAAGACTGAGAAATCTTCTGATATTTGGACATGGACAGTAACCTCGGCTTGTTGCAAATCAGCAATGGTCAGAGCCAGTGAAATTCCAGAGCACTGCCTTTTCCCAATGTAGTGCTTCAGGATTGTTCCTGATTCTGTAGTTAAGATACAGAACTTCTGTAGTAAGTAAGCACTTCTAGAAAGTTTTTTATGTGTATTTTTAGAACCAAATTGTTTGATTATGTTACAATTTATAAATTACTACAGCTATTCAATTTCTGATAATTTTTTCCCACATTTTTAGATTGTCCTTTATCCTGTGGTAAGAGGACAAAATGTTTTTAATTTTTGTTTGACGTCTAATGCTTAGAGTCTCTGTCATAAATAGCAGCTGGCACAGTGATTTGTTTACTAATACTACATTATCTGTAATTTTTGAAAAAGAGAGAATGCACAATAAGAAAATGAAAGTGATACTAACAGTTTTTGTTCTTTTAAAGGCATTTTAAGAGCCTGTCAACCAAGCTTATATTGTCAAAAAAGTTGTTTTTTATTTCATATGTTTCTGTTGTATTCCCCTTTCTCCTCAAAGACTGATGTTTCTGCTTTACTCTGACAGTTTCTGTCATTGTCTAGACATTTCAGTAATGTCCCTTGCTTAACCCAAAGTGTAAAGTATCTCATAACTATGTGAACCCTGGGTAAGAAAGCACAGGGGAGATATCAGCTGTCATAAAAGTGCAATCAATACAAGGTATTCATCAAGTTGGATGAGATAACAGTAGTGACTAAGGAATGTAACCTGTGCAGATGGCAAAAGGGCAGGTGAATCACATTTGTCTTCCCTATCAGCTAACCTGAAGTTGACAGCTGCTAGATTTAAAGACCTGCAAGCCATACAGAAGATAAAACATTCTTAGATCGAAAACAAATAATATTAAGTCTGTTCACTGTTACATTTGTCTTTTAATCAAATGGAGAGATTTATTCCAAAGCAAACCTTTTGCATGCTAGTGACACTACAATAGATTTTACTTTCTGTAAATAGCTCTGTATAGGCAAGCTACCAGTCATATTCCTTAAATACAATTCTAAAATTCATTTTCTGTTATTAAAAAGTAGTCTAAAAACAATTTTTTCTAATTATTTAAAATATGTCTTCTCCTTTAGAGCCTGGCCAAGTTAACAGATGGATTCAGGAATAGCTGTTGTATTACAGATTCCCTGCAGGATCTCCAGCACAATTCTAGTTCACTCAGTGACTCCTGTTTACCTCAACAGCACTGCGATGCTTGTTCTCAGACTGACATCACTGGAGAGGTATGCTAGCGTTCCTATGTGAAACATTTGCTGTACAGAATGAGCTGCTTTTGAACTATAGCGATACAGCATTACTTACTCTTTTAATTTAAGAGGTGTTGGCTGGAGCAGAAGGAAAAATCCAAAGCAATACTGGTGGTGAGGGGGTTGCATATGCTTGTTTCCACTGTGTGTGAGCTATGGGCTTGGTGGTTCTGCTGCTTGAGTGTGGTAGAGGGATGCAGGGACGTGCAGTGACAAGTAAAATCCGCTCCTGGACTCGGCCAGCCCAGCAGAGCACTTCTTGCCTTACCACTTCAGTGATTGCAGGTTCATCTTGGAGTAACAGCTCTTGCTTAGGTGTCCATGGTCCTCTTCATATTCCCGGCTCTGAATTACTAATACTTGTAGTGAGGCAGGAAGGAGGAAAATTCTTTAGCCATCTTGAAGTTGCAGTAGAGACATGATTTTGCATGAGATGTTAGCATTGTGGTGGTAGTGATAGCTGAGTATTTTTTAAAATTTTATTTTTTAAATCTTGTTTTTATCATGCTCATAATCACTGTTCATGTACATTGAAGATGTGTAGTAGATCTCTGCTCCTTTCCTCTAAGACAAGAAAAGTATTTGTTATTCTCAAAGTGTTTTTCTTAATCAGCAAAACTTCTGATGTAGTCTATTATACCTTTGTGCTCAAATATGCCTTTAAATATGATATTTGAGAAGAACATACTGGCATTTCTTGGAAATGATTCTGTCTGAATGAAATTGTGTACTCCAAATAATAGCAAGTAAAAATTTGTCCTGCACTAGTACTATGGCAACCCAGTTGTTAATCAGTAATAAAACACAAGCCTCTGTGGATGACTGACACCAAAGCAAGAAGGCAACTTGTTTGTAGTTCATTAGTATGGTAGTTTAGATGTTACTTCACATTTAGTTAGAAATCATCTCATTATTGACTTTATCATCCTGTTTCTCCTCTATTATAATCATCTTTCACTGCTGGCTAGTTGTCAGATTGGATGCCTCCAGAGGGTAACTACAGAAGAGGAAATCTTATTTTGAGAAGATAGATTCTTCAAGAATCTGAGAAAACTGAGCTAATGCTAGGCTGTCTTTCAGGGTATTAGGCAGATGGTGCCTTTGGGGTGTCATTTTTCAGATGGGTGGTGGATTGGATTATTGAATTCTGAAACGAATTACCAAAAGGAACACAAGAGCATTTTCCCATTTGCAGTACACAATCCAAGACAAGTATACTGTAGAAATTATGTTTATCAGGTATAGGCTTTTTGTAAGGAAAACAAAATTACATAATTATCTGAATCTTTTCTCTGAACTATTGTTGGTGACATGTGAGTAGAGAAGAGGTGGAGTTTTTACCCATGTGATGATGGAGACAGAAGAAGCAGCAGCTAGAGGAGAACTCCGGAGGTACAGCAGTGCAGTTGTATAGGAACTTAGGTTTTAGCTATTAGACTATGAACTCCTGAGGAGGGAAGTGGTAGTGCCCTAAAATAGAAATTGCTGCAGAAACACTATGCAGTAGGAGTTGCAACATAAATGCACATTCTACAACTGCTTCAAGGATTGGGTGCTTTTTTTGTACTAATATTTGAAATGCACTAATGCTGTAAGTGCTGGGTAACATATCACAGTACAGGGAATGTAATCTGAATTGCTGCTAATAAAGCTATTCATAAAATAGCTGTATCAAATAGCAAAATATTTCAATTAAAACACTCTGTCTTTTAGACTTGGATAAAGTTGAAAAGCTTTGACCATTAATCAATGACTCAATTTGCTAACCCTTGATTTCCACGTTAATAATTTATTGAAAGGGCTTATTTATCTTTTCTGCTTTTAGCAATAAATTTTTTATTATGTTTTTACTTAAAGCATAGAGGTTTCTTTAGTGAGTCCAGTAAGGAAGACTAATTTATCCCTTTCTTTATTGTAATGAGAATGTTTTTAACTTGTTTCTTCCTTTCTTTTTCCTTCTCTCCTTGCTCTTCAAATCTGCAAGTTTGGGTTTGATGACAAAACAAGACTTGTAGACAAAGTAAGGCTGAACTGGCAATATGAAGAAGCCAAGAAAAGGTAATTAAAGAGAAATCTATTGGGTTTTATATTTACTTTTGTGATTAAAGTTTTCAAAGTGGAACCGCCTCCTAACTGAAATGTCTTTGGGAAGATTAATTTGCTCTCTATTGAGTAGTTTGCAGATAATAAAAGTTTAGGTAAACACAAGACTTTATCGTAAGATTATTATATTTGTTTGCAGAGATAAAGCTAAATGTCAGCTCTGTTCTATACTTGTATAAACACAAAACTGTAGTGGTTCAATTAATCTGTTTTACATTTTTTCACCCTCTTCTCAAACCTAGATATAAACAGTCTTTAAATTTACACTTATCAGCCTGGTCTGTCAGTATATCCAAAGCTTTGCATACCTGTGTCTTACAATCAGTGCACTGAAGCCCTGTAGAAGAAAGTATGCAGAACTTCATGTGAGATAAATGGAGATGCTGAGAGCTGAACAAAAGGGTACATAAAAATAAATGTTGAAATTGGAAAAAAAGTCTGATAAAAATGATAAAAAGTTTTACTTGAAATAGATTGATTCTTCACTAAGTCCTTCAGTCTAATTGCTTATTGTAAGTATTTATCTTGTGGAGGCCAGTCTTGCATTTTTATTGTGGGTTTATAGAAGTTTTAAAAGTACTATCTACTTATATTGTTTAGCGGGTCCTCATTGAACCTCATTGTTTTCAAACTATTTGCCACATATTCAGGAAAATAGTTTGGGTACAGGTGATGACTTCAACTCAGTAAACTAATGCACTTATGATTATTTTGATTTGTGCTGGTAGAATATTCTGTTACTGAATTTGACAGACACTTGAAAGAGTCAATATAGTTAACTTTGTAAACAATAGTTTTTAAATTTGTATAAAATTAGGATTTGTTTTTCTTTCCAATGTGTTCTATTCTACCGTTTTTTTACATCTTTCAGAGCAAGAGTTAAAAAAGAAGTTCAATTCTTTTGCCTTTTTTTCATATCATGGTGACCTTTTCTTTGGGGGAATCTGTGGTGCTGTCGCATGTCTTGGCAGGAATTGGAAGTTTGTAGGCAGGTCACCATTTTGTTGTTCTTGGAAAATTTACCTACATTTGGACACAATACAAGCTTCAAAAAAATTAAGTTGGTACAAGCAAGTTAGGTAAATACAGCTAAATCTTCAGGATTTGTAACTTGAATGGAAAGCTACATTGTACATACTGTGTGTAAATAGAGTGGCTATTCCTAATAAAGGTTAAATAAGCGGGGAAAAATGCCCAAAACAAAAATGTGTTGGTGTCCTGTTTGCTCACAGGCTAACTTAGCACTTAATAGTCCAGTGATAATTTAGTGACTTACAGTTGCTGAAAGAACAATGATAGAATTTAGTTTTGTACTGTTTAGTTTAACAGAGCCACTGGTCCTGTGAGGATTGTATTAAAATAGTTTTAGTTCAGCTTTCTGACATACCTTTTCTGTGTTTTTCAAAACAATTCTCTTCTTGTGTGTTTATTTCAGGGAAAAGAAGGAGTGGTGGTTTTTTTGGAAGGGGTGAAGAAGTGTTGAGTTTTTAATGGGTTAATTTTTTTTAGCAGCAAAGCATTTCTCAGCTGGAAATGCCGAATATTTGTTTCTGCATGGAATGCAGTATTTCTGAACATCAGAAGTGAGCTGCTGTTTGATCTTAATTAAGTGTAGAAAATCTGAGTAACTAACCTTCCAGCTAGAGAATGGTAATTGCTGTAAGAGTAGTTTTGCTTTCCCAGGATAGCAGCTCTGACAATGGTCTGTTATTTAGCAAAAGCATGTTAGTTGCTTTAAAAGAGTAGCCTTATTCTG
>VZTN01014288.1:417792-438578 GCA_013400515.1 Erpornis zantholeuca | reverse complement strand
AGAGTGGTCTGGTATGTCAGCCAAAACCCAGGCATTTAAATGTAGAGAAATATTGTTTGGTGTCCTTTTTTTCTCCTTATAAAATTCAAACCATGTTAAGTTTGAAGAACAAGTGCCAGCTCTGGGATACCATAATTTGTCCATTTTATGAATATGAGTTAATACCTTTGAATTGGTTCAGAGCATTTCCCTCCCTAAGACACTTGTTTTGTTCGTAGTCCAAGGATCTAACATGGGGTAAATTGTAGTTGTAAATCACTTATCTCACAAAAAGAGATTTTTACTCACTTCTTATGCTATTTTTAATAAATATCCTCTTGAGTTCAGCAATATAACTTCATTAGTCCTCGGTTCAGATATCACCCTTGAAAGTGATTTTTCTAGACATTAACAAAATCTTTTAGGTTCCCCACGTATTTTCAATGACAGAAGGGTTGCCTTGTTTTGTCAGGGGGAGAGGGAGCTGTGTAGAGCTATAATGATCCAGACATGCTACTAAATTTAATTAAATTATGTATAATTAAATTTTGGAATTAAATTAAATTAAATTTGCTTCCCCCCCCACCATGATGCAGTTTGTATAGTAAACTATTGCCTCTACTGATCTTCATCCTCATGCTGTGTCTGCTTTGTCATGAGTAAGACATCATTCCAGACACCTTGGTATGACCATTTCAGGGCAAGTGTGCCATTTCAAATCAGAGTTTGCGTAAGAACATCACCAGGTTAAACCTTTGTCATCCCATCTGTGTCCCTCCCTTAACAGGAGCTGTTATGTGCATCTCCATTTGAAATTTTTAAATACTGGATTAAGCAGCAAGTCGGCCTGCCTACCTAGGGAGCCAGTCATTTGATACCACCTACTCCAGTGTAGAATGCAATCTCCTCAGCACTTGTTGTGCAAGGATGGGAATGGGCAAAATGCCTGGAATGTTGATGGCTCAAAATTAACTGTTTTTTCCACAGGAATATGTTAAATTGCTGGATCAGTAGGGACTCGGTATCTGGCATTAGGCCAGATAAAAGCACTCTTTTGCAGTGACTGCAGTTAAAAAATAGTATCTTAAAAATACTTAGGAGGAAGGAAAAATGTGTTTGAAAAATGGAGGCTTCATAAAGGATCCTAAATATTTTTTTTTCACTTTAGGTTGCAATCTATGTCAAGTCATTGATTTATTTAAGTGGATGTTTTAAGGCAGGTTAATATATGCACTGAGTTTGAAAACTGCCATTTTCTTCTAACATATGAGCAGTGAGAATGGCTGATGTAGTACAGGGAGAAAGTCTGGCAGAGGCAAGCATAGTGAAACAGCTTATTTATGTATTTATTGTGATTGGAATAAAAGTTTGTGTTTGAGGAGACAAATTGCAATTATGGAACATAATTAAGAGGACTTTTATATTAAGTTCTGAGCATAACTAAACATGACTACTCAGATTTTTTTCTTAGTTTTGAGTGAATGAGACTATAAAAACCTTAAGGATGTCTTCTAGCCAAGGAGATAAATATTAAAAAGTTGTCACTGGTGGCTTTTTGGAACAACTCACCATACAGAGGGATTCCTCAGTGGAAAGCAAGCAAGAAAATTGCCCCAAAACTTCAGTTGATGTGCAGGAAATAGAGGTTGCCAAAAACTGGCTTCAACAGATACCTACATTATATAGTGTTTTGTGCCTGCTTTTTTCTTTGAGTAAAGGGAAAACTGTAGAAACAAAAAGAGCTAGCTGAAAGAGCTAGCTAAGAGTGTCAAGGGAATCAAAGTAAATACCTAATCAGATTTTGGAACTCTTCAGTGATACAAACCTTGTCCACAGCAGTACTTTTCCCACTTTAATAACAGTATAATTAAGAACTTCCTACTTTCAAAGCATCACCATAACAGAAATTGAAGGGAAAAAACAAACTTTAAGCTGGAATGTCATACACAAAAGGAGTTACGTGCTCAAGAGTCTAAATTAAAACCTGTTGTATTTATTGGGGATGGTGTTTTACTCCACAGACAAGTGGAATCATTGATTCTCTAGCACTGAAAGAGGGGCATCTCTTCCCTGATCATACTTCTCTCTTCCTTGTTGCCTTCATTATTGTTCATTTGCACCTGTGGTCTGCTCCTTAACCAGCTCACCCTGCAATTTAAAAATAACTAGCAAAACAATTGTGAATGTTAAAATGAAGGAAAGGGTCAATCCTTCACCTGTCTTATGAAGAAACACAGACACTTCAGATGAATCTCATCTTTTGTCCGCAAGCTGTGTAAAAGCTTATGAACACAATCACTCAAATAGTCCAGGCTCATCTGATTCACACTCGCTTGCCAAGCTATGATAACTCAATTGTACCGGAGTTCTGTGATTCTGTTGAAAGGATCTTGAGTCCCTGTTTGTTTCATTTGGCACCGAACACCTGAAAATCAAGCTGTATGTGCTTCAGGACTGTTTACTGAATCTTTAACAGCGGAGCAGCCTGGGTAGGGGAGAGAAGGGATCCTGACCCTGCTTGCTCTTCCTGGCCCTGACATTTGGTCAATGGGGCGAGGTGTTCTTCAGGAAGCTGCATCTGGAATTCATGCACAATAGCTGAAGCGTGAAATATGTAGACTGTATGCATTGATTCACAATGGTGCTTTCAGTAGCTATTGGCAGGAAGTTGGTTATTAATACAGGGAGGAGGAAATGGTATTGAAGAGCTTGATAAAGTATTCTGCTTTAGACAAAAATATGACATAATACCCAATTTCTTTACTTGCTGTAAATAAAATCTAAGGTGGGGGGGAAATGACAGTGAAATTCCTGTTCATATATGAATGCAGTCACTGCAAAACGACTTATATTGATAGTTTATTTCCTTTCCCCTGATAAGATGATGGCCAAATACTTCCCAGATGTTAGTATGAAATAAACCTTATTGCATGAGGCTTTGTTTTCAAATGGGGGAAACCCTACCTTTGTCATGTCTATGCCTTTTCTTTTATTCATAATCACGTGTTATCACACTGTGGATCTTCTGTTTGTGTGTTATGTGCCTTTACTTTTCTTTGTTTGTTTTTAATTCTCTTTCTTACCTGATATTTTTTAAAAATATTATTTTAACCAAAACTAATGAACTATATCCCACTTTTATGGCTGGCTTAAATATGCCTTTATTTATTTAAAGGGTAGTAGTATTTTAGAGGTACTTATCTTTGTTTGAATGCTACCATTTCAAAGTGAAGATGAAACTGAGGTGTAAACTGCATAAATGTGCAGTTCTTGAGTTTCAAATGTTCAAAAATCAGAAAGCTAGATTTTCTCTTACTTCTAATTCTGACTGTTACATTCTAAAGTGTCTAAATTGTCACTGCAAGACAAACATAAGCACCTAGCAATAAATGTTTTCCCTCTTACCCCAAATGAAACATTTGTGAAATGTCTCGCTTTAGTGTTCTTGGTAATATTGATAGGAGTTCACAATTAGTTTTTAAAAGAACATTTCCTTAAAATGTCAGCTGTGGAATTTTTCTTAAAACTGTTGTTTCATGTAATGGTTCAGCATACTGAGATATAGGAAACTACTTTTAACTATAAAGCATACTACAGAAAAAAAAAATTAAGTTAGTTTATTTAATTGCATGTTTTTATGAGAGATTCGTCTAAAGCCACTTGTATTTTGTAACCAGTAAACCTTGTCTTTCTCTTCTGCATCTTTAAATGTATTTATCCTCTTTTAAAGAGTTTCGAGTATACAACAGCAGCTGGCCTTGCTAGATAATGAGTCCTGGCCAGGAATGGCTGAAGCGGACAGGGACCGTCTTCAGCTCATCAAAGAGAAGGAGGCTCTTCTTCAGGAGTTGCAGCTCATCAGTCAGCAGAGACGATCCCCAGAAGACGTTGCACGTTTGGAGGAAGAAAAAAGACGCTTGGAGGATGAAATTCAGCGAGCTCGAGCAACGTCTGCTCATGGGGCCACTGAAAGGTTTGGGAACTTGAATCGTTTTCTTGTCTATTGCGAGATCTGTATAGGTAGCTTGAAAAGGAAAACTAGGAAAGTCTGTTTAAGGAAAAACTAACTTATTAGAGAAATTTACTTTCAGAAAAAGAGGATACTGCTCCTGACTGTCGCTGTTTAATTCTGTCTTGAACTTTTCTGCAGCAGAGTTGAAGTGATGTTGACTAGTTATTTTTCCTTTCATTCATCTAAAAAGTCTGAATAGGAAGAAGAAATCTGGATATAATCCCAAAAGATCCTTGGAATATGTCTGAGTGATACTGTCTGATAATAGAGTGCTGAATAACACTACCTGGATAGTGAAAGTTTTTTCTGTTATTTGCAGTGGAGTAGTACTCATCTCCTAAAGCATCAAAACAAAGATAGTTTGCTATATTTAGTTTCTGCCTTCTAACAGCAAAGTTAAATGGTTATATTTTTGCTGCCTTTTGTATACAATATTTCCTTTTCATTTGCAATCTCAACAGTGGGAGCACATCCCAGTTCTGACATTCAGACAACAGAGTAAGCAGAGTCATTACTGAAAACTTAAAAATCAAGTTATATGTAAAATAAACAACCCAAAAAAACATATTGGTGGAAACACCATATTTATTTCAAAGTTGCCCAGCTTTTCCTGTAGCCAGAGAAAAGGACAAGACCTCTTAATATCTTTTTGCCATAGACTGCTTCCAGTGAAAGCAAGAAACTATTTGTTCTTGCTTCTCCTAAATAGTGGTAAAACCTCAGCTTTGACACTTCAGAAAAACCTACAAGAACCGGCTTTGATGTGATCTGTATAAAGGTTAATATTTACACAATTAAGACACTTAAAAAATATTTGAAAGTGCTTTCCATATACAGATTTTGACAACTTCACTTTCTTTGAAAAGGCTTACTTCAGACAGTAAATTCAGGCAATAAATAGAAAATTCACAGCTACAGGTCAGTGTAATACATTTTGCAATTTTTTGCAGTATCGTCACATTGGCTTTCCAGCTCAAACTGACAGAAAAGGGAGTTCACTTTACACTGTAGTGTAGTAAGTTTTATTTGTTGGTTTTGGGCTCTCATATTAGGTAGTGCATACTGTGTTGGCAAGAAGGCCAAGCTATTTTTCCATGGAGTTCATGCTGTGGAAACCAGCTTTCCAGTGTGGTACTTGATATTTCAAATGCTAGCAGAAAGTTGAGCAGAAGTTAGAATAATACTGATGGGGACTCTATTTTTGTATAACAAATTGGAGGAAAGCTTAACTATTAGCAGCCCTGATTTCATGTTTGTTTGTTTTAGGCTCAGAAATAACAAAAAAATATTCCCAATTCTCCTTATGACTTTCTTCTATTTGTGAAATACTAAGGTGTTTCTTTCTGAAATAATTAATACTTCTGTTACTGAGTTTTAAAGGCACTGAGTTATGCACAGATCAAAATGAACTTAAAATCTCTATGACAGGGGTGGGAGTTTTGTTGTTGAGGTTTTTTTTGTTTTGTTTTGTTTTTGTTATAGTGTTATTTTTGTTAAGATTGGCTGACAGCCTTAGTTGGAGGCACATCTTACCCTGCAGCATCGATCACTGTGGAGTGTAGGTTCCTAAGTTTGTATTTTACAGTAGATGATGTGAATATCTCTGCTTTCCCCTGCAAGCTTTTGAATCAGTTAAGTTTCTTATGTCCATTTCTGCTTTTCTTTTAGTTCCCATATGCAGTGCCTATATGGTATAAGTTTGCATAGCTGAGTTGCAGCTTTCCTTGTGCCACTTTGTTAACCTGGCCCGGGGAGCACTGAGGCAGGAGAAAAGCCTGAGAGCTGCTGTTTTATCCAGGAGAACTCCCTTTCTGATTTTTAAGCCCCGTTCATTAACATGTTGAATTTTAACAGCTGTCTTTACAGCTGAAGGTCTGAGGCACTCTAATAAGTTCGATCTGCTTTCTCCAAACTGTCTGTTAGAATCCCCATTTCCAGCCACTTTGTGATGTAGAGCTGGAGCTGTAACTTTCCTGGACATACAAAACGTACAACACGAACCAGAATACTACCCTGATATTATCTTCAAATTCAGTGGTTGGGCTTGGAAAAACAAAACATCAAGAATATAATTCTGGATTCAGAAAAAGAATAAGATAGTAGATAAAATCTATTACTTGAAATTCTAATAATGTCAGAATACAGAATTTAAGATATTTTATAGGTGCATGAGATTGAGAGCATTAAAGTTACATTCCATTTGTGTTGTGGCAGTGAGCAATTCAGCTGCTTGTTATTAGAATGGGCAAAAAATAAGTTTTCTTACAGTAGTCAAAATGCTGTATCGCCTGCGACAAATACATGCACATAAACCACATAGAATAAGAACTTAAATTTGACATTGGTGGTTATGCTTAACAGAACTCCTTCAAAAATTTTCTTTTTATCTTTGAAATTTTACACTAATTATCTTGGATACTAGGGCTATTTGGAATATTTTTTTTGTGACAAGGTGGAAAGTCATAATATTTTAATGGCAGAATCAGATTGATGCAAGAGAAAAAAAATAATCTTGTAGAGTCTGATATTTTTGCCTAGGACTTTTTATGACTTTGCTAATTGCTGCAGTGTATTTTCAGCATCATGACTCTTATACTGTGCTTCAGTTACTTTTCTTGTCTGGGAATTCTCCTGGAGTCTTTGTGTTCTTGCTGGAATTACCATCGCTGCATATGAGCAGCATAAATTAAAACTTTTCAATAAACAGTGCAACTTTTTTTTAACATTCAAAACTTCAATGCATTGATGTTTTTCCACACTTGGGAAGCTTCTAGCACTTTTTGAACACTACTGTGGTGAAGAAATTAGTAATATGTATCTGTTTAATTATAGGATACTGTTACAGGAGAAGAGAAATTGTTTGCTTATGCAACTAGAAGAAGCTACACGTTTAACCTCGTATTTACACTCCCAGTTAAAAAGGTAAGTTATGTAAAACCAGCAGGTTTTGAAGTAACTACATCAGAGAAGAGTATTAATAATGTATGAAGTTTACCTTTTTATAGTTCTGTGTATGTGTGCCAAGTAAATGAATTTTTTACTACATTTATGCAATTTGCTCTGTGGAATGTGATGATTTGGATGGAGTTTTATAAATACTATTAGTGACAGCTGTTTGGGCTTTATTATTAAGTGTATCTGGGAATTTTATATGTTATCTTACTTTCTGAAAAGGAGATAAGTTCTTAAAATCTGTTGTAATATTGTTACAGTTTTACTAATGGGAAGATAGCATTCTTTTAAGTTCTGTGAGTTCTTAAAATTCTGATACCTTCAAAGGTAGGAGATTTTGAACACTGGTGAGATGACAAAATTTTGTTATTTAAATACGAGAATGTGTTAAGACTCACACAGAAGTCCAGAATGTCTTGTGTATTCACACTCACAGCTGCCTTTTGAGATGCAGCTCCTGGGGATTCCTCAGTTCAACACCACACCAGCATCAAAAGCTCAGTTCCTGCTGAGTTCCTGTCTCACTTCATCTCTCTCTGGCACTTATATTCTTCTCCCCCTTAAATGAGAATGGTAAGAGGAGCTGGAATAGGATTCATCCTAAAGTCTTTTTATTTTGCATTGGAAAAACCTGTGAGAGTGAGGCTTACACAGCAGTTTGTTAGGACTTTGCAAATCCCTTTGCACTTCTTCTCCCTGGATTGTTTATGACCAATCATTTATGTAAATTTGAGCTGGATCGTGGTAATCTATCATTCCTGGCTTTACATTGAGTCTGCTGATCCAGAATGTTCTCTGGCCTCTTTTCTGCCAAATCACAACTGCTTACACGTGGGAGGAAAGAGTAGGTTCATCCTGTTGGACTATTGTCTTCAGGCACTTAGCCCTGATTTGGTTGTCACATATGCTGCTCCAGTCACTGTTGTGCCTGAGACCAGGGCAAGAGACATGAGCTAGACTTTAAAATGCCAAATCATCTTTTCATGTCACCATACTAAATATATGTAAAATTGCTTGCGTAATCTGGATTAGTGTTTTAATGTCTTCATTGGTGGTTCTGGATTATATTTGAAAAGGCATTTTTGTGTTTTCTCTTTCTTTGCATGCCATAGTCTGTCAGCTAGCACCCTCACCATGTCTTCTGGCAGCAGCAGGGGATCCCTGGCCTCCAGTCGAGGATCCTTGGCCTCCAGCAGAGGCTCCCTCAGCTCAGTCAGCTTTACGGACATCTATGGCCTTCCCCAGTACGACAAATCAGACAGCGTTACAGACTACGGGCAGCATTTGCGCTTTGACATCATTCCCTTCGAGTCTCTCACAAAGGATGTGCCATACGCTGATCCCATTGGACACTCCAATTTCAATAAGCAGCGGAGGTCTCTGGATACCCCGCAGTCGCTGGCATCCCTGTCATCGCGGTCCTCCTTGTCATCGTTGTCCCCTCCAAGCTCGCCTCTGGACACCCCATTTCTGTCTGCATCACGAGATTCTCCGTTGGCTCAGATGTCAGAAGGTTTTGAGGAGATGGCAGGCATAGGAGCCCTGGAAATGCTCAGGGCTCAGACCACAGGCTTGGGTGATGATGATGCACAAGGCACGAGCTCATCTCAGACATCTGCTTACCCTCTGGACAATGAAGGGCTGCGAGATATGGGACCACACCTGACTGCTGTCCAAACTGGTGGAGGTAAGTTTTGGATATTATTATTTTGTCACATTGTTTTAGAAAATGTCACACAGACCACAAATGTCACACACAAGCATGGCGGCACAGTAGAGATTGTTCATCAGGCTTATTTTACTACAATCAGTTAAAAATGGCATGGTAGATGTTTTCTGTTAAAAGCCTGACCAAAACACGGCAAAATCCCTCAAAGCCAAACTCTAGTTTTAGGGCAAAGAGGTGAAAGAATAGAGGAAATCCTTGTCAATAGATCTTAAAACAGTGGTGAATTGACTGGAAGAAAGGGAATGGAATGTAGACTTTAATTGGAGCCTATCGAAGACCTAGCAAGAATTAGTAAGGTGTTAGTAAGAAAAAGTACAGGTTAATTATTTCTGAGGCCCCCTAGCTGTGCTGATGTTGCTTTTATTCTGATAATATAAAGCAACACAAACCCAGGAGAGGTAGAAAATAACCAATAACCACCCTCTACAAAAAAACCCAAACACAAAACATGGGGTGATGCTGCTGACAGGGCTTGAAGGCTGGCTGACTCCATGCTGAATTTGTACATACTCCAGACCAGGTTCCCTAGTCCAAGTTCTGTGATGGAGTAGAAGCCACAGTGGCATGGCTGTCAGGAGTGTGTGGTGCTTTGTCAACAAAGGAGCATCTTTTGTAGGGGATATGTGAGACATCAAGTATCTGCTTCTCTGGTTGTGTCTGAGCACCTGTGTGCTCTGATCTCAGAGGAGTGATGGGTGCAGTTAACACAGCACACACACTATTGAGTTTTCCTGTCCTGCTGGACTGTCAGATTAATGGGCTTGCTTTAGCTTGCATTGGCAGAAGCTTCTGAAGCACTGCAGTTGAGAAACATAAATTAGAGAAATCAAAAGAAGAAACAGAAAACTTATGAGAAAATAAAGCAAAATTAAAAGCCTGAGCATACAGGAACACGATAAATTTATTTTCCTGTTTTGATCAACCAAATGGAGAACTGCTCTTATTATGACAAAGATAATCATGATAACATTTTAGTGTGTTGACTTGCTCTTTTGTTTTTAATAAAACTATACTAGTAGAGAAATGTTTTTAGAGTTTTTTTTAATATTAAATTTTTAATATTAAATTTTGTGATTCCCATCCATTTCTATATCAGGAATTCTGTGTTAGGAACTGTGTAGAATGTTGCATTCAGGACTCATGACATCAGGAGTAATATGAACTATACCCAGAGAATGGATCATATTATCCTACTAGAATCTTATTTGTCAAGTTATAATACAAATTAACATTGACATTATTTACAGAAAATCTTTCAGGTTTTCATATTAAAAAAGAAAACACAATGCTAAAAAGCCTGTGTTGTTCGAAAGCATTTGAGTCTAGACTCACTTATTTTCTTAATGCAGCTAGCACTGCCAGAAGATACTGCAGCAGAATTTACTTTTACTAGCTGTAAACATTTCTAGTGCCCATATTGTAGCTTTCAGAACAAAATAAACAGAATTCCAGAGACCAGCATGAAAACTTGTGCTTAAATTAGTGCTGTGAAGAGACTTCCTGAGGCTTTCTTTAAACCTCAAATCAGACCACAGCATGTCTTTACCCATTGTGGTAAGTGAAAAAATCTAAGTAGTACATTTATAGCTTGTATGTGCTTCCTAGAAGTGAAGGCCTGGTGTGGGGGCCTAGGCAGCAATACAGGATGAAGGGCAACTTCCTGCTTTGATTTTCTTTTTCTCTGTTCTCTGCTATGTTTCTACATATTTCACATTTCTCTGAAAACCTCTGTGCTTAACCTACTGTTGGCACTGTGGTGTCCAGCTCCTGGTCCAGGGGTTACAACTTTTCTCTATGTACAACAGAGTATATTGTGTTGCTTTTTGAGGAAGAATATATGGTTAAAATGTAGCCAGGCTGCCTTCTTTTGGGACTTTTTTATTTTAATATTTGCATTTGAAAACAATTACTTAAAAAACTTTAACCTTTCTGAATTTTGACTATTTTGAGTTCCACACTCACTAGCTGGTGGTTTGGAATTGTAATGCAGTTGTTTGCAAGCAGAAGTTAGAAGTTTTGAAAGTATTTTGGTTTTGTACTGTTTTCCTGGAAGAATTGGATGGAGCATGCAGCTTGTATGCCATAGTTGGGAGCTTGCAGATACAGGGGGTTTGGGGTTTCTCTGATGTACCACGCAGTGTGCCCTGCTGCTGCCACCCGATGGCCTGGCAACAGAATGCCATGCTGCAAGAACAGGAGGGCTTGATTCCTTCACTAGACAAAGCATGAGGTAATTCTGGTAATTTGCGAATGATGGGGGCTGGGAGCATTAACATTGAATAAACTATATGAACTTTGAACTGATGCAGCACTTGAGCAAGTTCAAAAGGGTTCTTCAGGGACTGCAGTTTTGATGTTCAGTTGCTGATCGGTGTTTTATTGTTCTGCATCTGTCACAGGGTCACATTGTGAAATAAGTTTGCATGTGTGAATGGAGAGAATATGCTTGAAAAGTTAAATCCATTATAAAGATGGGAGTGGGAGGAAACATGTTAATAAAATATTGGGCTTTAATATCTTCACTATCTCTTCTCTATACTAATCTTTCAAATGCTGTATTTCTCTTAATGCCTAAGTAATCTATTGTTTATAAAATATTGTTAGAGATCTAAAGGGTTATTTATCACTGTATGCTTTTTGTCTTGTTTCTCATGCGGCACAACAGAAAAATTCACTGTAAGTGAACCTGAAATTTCTTATTGTGTGTTTTTCTGTGTGATGTGTTGGTTGTTTTGTTTTAGGGTGGGTTGTTTTGTTGTTTTGGTTTTTTTTTTTGGAGTTGCATGAGAAGGAACAGGAGATTTTGCTACATTTGGTTGTGTTTGATATGTTGCTGTATCTGTTTAATCATTATGGCATACTTAATTTTTTTGCTATGTCAACTAAACAACACATTCACAGCTGTAGTTAAACTCCTGGGAAAGCATTCTTTGACCTTCAGCTTTATTATATAATAGTAATGCCTGACAGCATTATGGTAGGTAAAGTCTGTGTCTCTGATTAGTTTTTATGAGAGCGTTGTCCTCTTTTATTAGTGCAATATGAGTTGACATGCAGTGTTTGTAGTCACCTATGCTTGTGAAACATGCTTTAAATTTATTTATGTGGTTTTTTTAGTGAATGAAAGTTAGGACAGCAAAATTTCCTTTGAAGTTCACTTTTTCAACTAATGACAATGAGAATGTTCAGAGCTGTCTTATGTTTATCAAGCTTTGGCACCCAGTAGTTCTGGAAAATCATATATATCGTTTACCGATTTTGTTATTTAAATAAGGAAATGGAAGGTAATCATCTGTCTTAGAAACCTAATTTTTAAACAATCCCTTATCTTCCAGCATTACAGTCTGTAACCTATGCTAATTTTTTTCTGTTTAAACCAAAATTTGGTCTTTGATCTTGACCAATTTTTCGTGCTGATTTTTTACACCCCCCAATCAAGGGTATATTCTGGTGTTTGCATCTCTCCCAAATTTTCTGTGATTGTCCATAGGTTATTGAATGCTTCTGTGGCCTGCAGACATTGAACAAACCATTGTCAAGTTACAGCCTTGTTGTAATGTGTCACTTTTTCATTTCATTATAATGGTGCCTGAGACACAAGTTCTCCTTCCAGCCAAACTGGGAACATGAGCCTCCCAAAGGCAGAGCCCACAAGATCTTTCCTCTACTGTGTTTATACAAAGTGTTCACATAGCGGGTGAGCCAAGGGCTTATTTACAAAAAGAAGTTGGCCTAGTGTAACTTGTTGAAATTATTACAGGAATTATAGAGGCACTTTTTGAAAAAAATTATACACTTTTGTTAAATTCAACCTATTTCCACTGATGTAAAATTTTTGAGAAACTTTAATATGTAATGTCTCTACAGATGGCTAGTTTTGATTCTCCATAAATACCAGTGATAGAACTGAGGTGGGCTTACCAATTCAAAAGTTCTTAAAAAAAAAAGAAGGAAAAAATCAAACCAACCAAGTAAACAAAAAAATACCCAATCAAAACAAGCCATAAGCCCACCACTTTTGTAGAAGTGAAACAGAGGAGAGCATGGTTCAAATACAGATTTTTGCTTTCTGTGTGCTCACTTGAGCTTGGCTCTCATTTGTGGTGAGGATGTCATGAGTTGCACTGCATGATGTGTGATGTATAAGAAGAGTGGGATGCTGTATCTGGAGATGGGGAGGAATGGTGGTTCTTTCTCTGGGTACAGAGACAAGTACAGATTGGGCTGTTTCTACCCAGCAAATAAATTTCCTGGCTACCTAAAGCTGACTAAATCCTTCATTGAATTTGGAGGAGAGGTCTGTAGGGCTGCTTATGAATCCAAAGGACAGGGGACTGGCTCTGCCAATGCCTAGGAATTTTAGTTCCAAACAGGACTGGGTGATTTTTGTAGCACCTTTGGTGACTTTGGGCTGTTAGTGGCCTGGTAACAGGAGCGTATCTTGGGCTGACGCAGAACCTGCTGGCCTTGGTGCACCTTCTCTGCCGGTTCCATGGTGGGTTAAAGCTGACCTTAGACAGAGCCTCCTGTTGATAGCAGCAGCGTGGTTGTGTTGATCTTGAAGACTTTTATCAATTTTCATGTCCTGATGTCCTGTCCTGGTGGTACTTGGGTGGGAGGTGAGGTGGGCACCATGCAGGGGGCGTGGCTGACTGTACGTCAGCTGGGTTCTGCAGGCAGAGGCTGGTATTCTGTGGAAGGAAACTTACTGAGTAGGTGTCAGAAATAAATTTGGATGCCTTACAATAATGTGCAACAGAGGTACTACTTAACAAGTTGTTACTTTGAGTAAGACATGCTGGGGCAGTAAGCTGTAAATATCAGCTGGTGCTTGTCTCCCATGCATTGTGCTACTGTCACGGCTGAAACTGTCAATGCTTCCATGCTGTCTTAAGTTTGTAAGCATGAGCAGGAGCAAATAAAATGCTTTCCCCACTTTTGAAGTGCCATCTCTTCACCATTGCTTTCCTGCTTTGAGGACAGTCATTGAACCTTAAGCAAAAGAAGGTAAAATTCTTCCCTGCACAGTGAAGAAACTGCACTTCACAAGTCTATTAAGTGGTTTTCCCTAGGACTCAAAGGAAAACAACCTCAAGTTAGGAGCTGTTGTTGAAGTGTTGAAGCCTTTCCTATGCAGTTCTTGAACATTACTGCTTGTGCACGTACTTTAAAGGATTGGTAGCTGCTATACCTACTTGCCTGTGCAAAACCTGGTGTATAACATAATTTTGTTGGTACCCTTACGACGTGAAAGTGATTGCTGAGTTGCTGTTTATTGTGTTGCTGGTGATTCGGGTAAGAGTGGCAAAGGGGATTGAATATTGCTTCCTCCTTCCCCCAGTCAGTTTTCAAACTAATTCACTAAGAATTTGAAAAAAACAGTGGTCTGAGCGAGCTGGAAAACACCGGTTCTTTTTGATAATGCCTCTCAGACTGTAAATAAAAGCTGCTATTATGTGATGGTATAAACAGTATGCTTTGAGACTTTGTATTAGGAAACAAATGAGAACAAAACCTCACATTGTGTTATCAGATAACTTTAAAAAAGAATTAGTCTCTGTGTTTGTTTTCAGGCTATTGTATATTCAATAGGTAAATCTGAAAAGCTTAGGATATCATGTGTACATATGTGAATTAATGTAAGTCTTCCTTTAGGAAGGAATTATTCTACCAGAAAAACATTTAGTAACAATGCAATTGGTTTATACTTAGTCTTGTCAGAGAGCAATTAGCCACAAACTTCCTTCCTTAATTCTCCCACAGAAAATTTCTGGTCAATCCTATTCTAGGTTTTTAACTTTAAGTTAGACGAAAAATCAGTGAACTGCATTTGTGCCATTTTGCTGCTGCTTTTCATACAATACATGTTTCTTGTTTAATTTTGAAGAAATTGCCTTGAGCTGATGTTGTTCTCACTTTTTCTCTCCGTGGCAGCTGTAACTCTGCGAGGAGACAGTGGTAGAAGATCGGAGAGGAGAGCCAGGCGAGTTTCAGCATGTCTCTCAGATCATTCACTGGCTAGTGACAGTGGCGTGTTTGAAGCTTTAAGCAAAAGGTCAGGTGTATAAATGCATAGTAAGCTGGAAATATCCCTGTTCTGCCACATGGCCCAAAAAAATTAGATGTGTATTTATGAGTAGGCTTTCAAAATCGCTAGTTATTAGTAACATAAAACTACTAAGTTGCATGTTTTAAAGGAAAGAAGCTTTTAATGTGCAATCCACTGTCATCTTTAGTGCCAAGTCCCTTTTGCTTTATCGTCTCTTATGTTTTAACATCATATCTCTCTTGAAAGATAGTTTTCTCATCCTGTTAATCATAAATCAGTAATTTTATTTCAACCATCTATAACAAAATAAAATTATACAGAGTGTGACTTACAATTCTGAGTATCATGTGATAAAAATATAACTGCAAGGAAGAAACATACAAACTGCCAAAAGTCTAAAAATGTGTACGTTCACCAAGTGATTGAAGGATGTAGAAAGACATGTTATTTAATACAATTGTTTTAACACAGGAAGCAGTAATTGGGAAGAAGATAAGGTTTGAAGGATGCTAAAGAGACATGGAAGACAAAATAAATATTAAAATAACCTAAATATCTTGAAACAGTAATTCTAAAACCTCAATTTTTACAATTGTGCATTACTACTACAGTGTGTTTTTAAATAGATGTCTCAATTGCTTCTACATTACCACTCCCTCCCGCATTACCAAATAATTGTTCATATGCACAAATCACAAAATAAGTGTTAGTTCATCATTTAGCAGCTTAGGTCACTATGTAGTTTACAGTACTTTCTGTTCCTGCAGGAATGAAGATCTGGAAGAGCCTGTTTATGGTGATGCTGCCAGTAATGAAGAACCACAAATACATGTTGGATTTCTGTGAGTAATTACTCCTCTTTCTCCCTATCAACTCTGCAGGAATTGCTCAGTACTTTTCTTGTTTATGATTTTTAACTTTTTAATAAACTGAATCGCAGCGGGTATTTTTAAGAAGTTTCTGAACTGACAGCCAAAATTCAGTAGATGTACAGGTTAGTCAGTCATGTGCCACTTTGTGTTGGGGATATGCCTTAACCACAGTTCATTCAGTGTCCTTTCAATGCTGACTGATAAAAGGCCCTTCATTACTTCCTTCAGTAGCATTTATTTTCATTGTCTGGGCCATTAATGTGAGTATGGGTATAGGGATATGTCTCTGTAAGCGAGATCTTTTTATGCCAGATAAAGGAGAATTACCTTTGGAAAGTCACAGGTGAAGAGGCGTAAGTACAGTATAGTCCCATCTGTACAATACATCTTTGCAATCCTCTGCCTGTGGCATGTTATTGTTGGTATTGGGAGTAGCGTGGAGAAGGGCACATTATTGCCATGCAACATAGGATATCGTTTCTTAGCCCTTCAGAATCATCTCTAATTCCTAAGATTGGGAGTTTTCAAAACATCAACCATGTTTGTTAGTGGCATTTCAAAATTCATGCTGATGTGGAAGAGTAGAATTTTTAAATTTGTTTTCAATAACCCATGAAAATAATGCAGATGGGTTTGTCTAATGTAACTGATATTGTTACACAAGCACACACACATATGTGCATGTGGTGTAACTGTTTAAACTGAGGAATGTATTTGATAAACCTGTTTGCTGTCAAGGCATAGGAAGGCCAGTTGTTATTTTCAAGCTGAATAATGTTTAATTCACTTAGTTCTATTAACTTTGTTACTGTAGCTAATGCTTTTGATTGAAACTGATTTCTGCAAGAAATTTGTTTTACAAATGTGCTTTTACATTCTTTAAATCTGTTTAGTCTTCATCTTTATTTCGTAAGCAAAGTGTTGATGATTGGTGACTAACACAGGAAATTTATTTTCCAGGCGTGATAGTGGAAGCGAATGTCTGCTAGTCCATGTGTTACAGCTGAAGAACTTTACTAGTCTAGTTGTTAAAGAAAACTGCAAAATGTAAGCTTAAATTTCACTCAGAATCTGATCATTGCTTGTTTTATGCTGCAGTTATAAATACCGTAGATTTATTTATTTAATTCAGAATTAAGCCATTTCTGGAGAAGATGGTATGTCTTAATTTCCATGAGGAAAGGGTTGATTTTATGGCCATATCCCTTTTATAGAGCTTGTGTTACACAAATGTAGTCTCTGTGTTCTTACATGTTTATTATTCAGAGGAAAGTTTCTTCAAAAATATCTGCGATATTCCAGAGTAAGCTTTGTGTATTTTTCTCAACTCCATGGAAACATCAATATTAATCAGTAAGAGAGATACCTTGCCTTTTATCTTTAGGAAAGTAAACCACACCAGAAATCATGCAAACAACAACAAAAGATCTGCAGGCTTTTCTGGCCTGTACAGCTTTCCTTGAGTATGTGAAGGTTCTGAAGATAATATTAACACAAGTACTAACTGAGAATCCGTACAAAAGATTGAATTTTTTAACCTCTGACAGTGCTACTTTTTCAAATTTTGTATCACATATAGAACATAGCTTAGTTTATTCTAATAAATTCTTAAATAATTCCAGTGTTGTTATAAAACACTGCTTTATCTAGGGATATGTATCTTCGCATATTTTAAAGAAATTCAACATGTAAAAATTGTTGATCTTTATCTCTGGGAGAGATTGTTTGAAAACTGAAAAATGGAGGTAGGATAACATTATTGTATTAAATAATAAGTCATTTGATGGGAGCTGTTAAATTGACATACACCTCCCTGAATTAATTGATCTTTGTTGAGAACTTCATCTTGCTAACTCTGCAAAACTGCAGTGGAAATTCTTCATGTAGGTCGGTAGATTAGTGTTGGTCTTTTGCTCTGTTTTGGTGTGAGTGCAAGGGCCCATGATAGGAAAAAATGTGAGTATTGTGTAGTACATGTTGCCTTGTCATCAGAAAAAGAAATAAGTATCATCTGAAGAAGACAGTAGAGTCACCAAAGAGAAAGATTTGTCCAGAAGGTTTGTTGGACATTGTCGTCAAGGCAACCAGGCATCTAAATGACTCAAAATGCAGTTCTGGTCTCCATCTTTCTCAACCCTACCTTTGCTGGAATCAAGAAA
This sequence comes from Erpornis zantholeuca, assembly GCA_013400515.1. Classification (NCBI taxonomy): domain Eukaryota; kingdom Metazoa; phylum Chordata; class Aves; order Passeriformes; family Timaliidae; genus Erpornis; species Erpornis zantholeuca. Next base: position 420,826 of record VZTN01014288.1, on the reverse strand, counting down.
TTGCATTGCTGCAAGGTGAATTGATTGAGTAAAAAAATCAGTTTCTGTTACCAAAAAGCAGAAAAAGCTTTTGTCAAGTTTAATTAACTCCTCCATGCAGCTGTGCATTGATTGAATCAGCTGCTGTGGCAGCTGGGGAGATGTTTGCCTGCAGCAGCCAATGAGCAGAGGAGCTGGATCGCTGCCTTTTTACAGCACGTGAATCTGTTTAACTGGCTGATGCTCCACAGTCCTGTGTGCTGCAGTTCCACCATAAAGAGCTCTTCCAGTTGTCCTCTAACCATTTATTTGCTTGCCAGTGTGAGCTCCTCTCTGGTGGTGCTGTAAGAGTTCCTGCGGCCATAGAGTCGACTTGAGCGAGCCTCTGAGCTGGAGTGGGTTTTTTTTAATCCTTGAGCCTTTGTGGGGTTTTTGCTAGGTTAGCTTTTTAACCCAGATAAATTTTATAATCTGGGTCACAACCCAGTTTGCTGACATGAGGAAAGGAATAGGATATTGCAGGGGCTTAGCAAGCAGTCAGGACAGGGAGAACATGGAAACAATTGTCTAAGTAGCTCTGCTGCTTATGCTGTCAGATGAAAATGGTTGTTGATTTTGTTTTTGGCTTGGAGTCTTAAATGACATGGTACCATATATTTAAATTTGTCTTTTGCGACTGTGGATAGATGCAGTGACTGCAGATTTCTTTTGCCATCTGAATTTCATAATTTCTTAAGGGGGGAAAAGGGTTGCTTAGTAGGTGGAAGGAAGAAATGGATTGGTGACACTTATGGGATAATTCAATTGCCTAAACATAGGCATGTGTTTCTATTTGAAATAGCATAGCATAGCACCTGGCCTCCAGCTGCTGCTGCTGCTCAGAGGGAGGCTCTCTGTAACTCTCCCATAGATCGTTTTATAATTGCTAGCTCATTTTAGATGCCTTGGATACCTCAGGGCAGCTCAAGTGCTGCTTGGTGCCTCTGCTTAAGCATCAAGTTTAAAAAAAAAAGTTTTAGCTAAAAAGATATAGCATTTTGAGATAAGCTTTGCAGATCATCTGTGCTAAGAATGCAAAGTAAATTCGGGTGATGGGATCATCTCAAGGTAGATTCTTAATGTAGAAGTTACACTGATGTTTTTGCTTAGCTTGATTTTGAAAAATGCAAAATGGCTTTCTTTGTCTGAATTGTGCTATTTGTCTATTTTGCTGTTCCCAGTCATGTGAGAGTTTATTTGCCACCGCTTGAGTCAGGCACACCAACCACTTACTGCTCGAGAGCTTTGGAATTCCAAACTCCGTTAATATTTAATGAAGTGTTCCGAATCCCCGTGCACTCAAGTGTTTTGAAATTAAAATCACTGCAACTGTATGTCTGTTCAGTTGATCATCAGCAACAAGAAGAACTATTGGTAAGGAGTTCTGTTTCTTAAAAGCTGTGTGATATGAGAAACTAAAGTTACCAGAGGATTTTTGTTTTTAAAGATTAAAAAGAGAATGTAAAGACCTAACTTTTCCATAAGAAGTTCTAATAAAGTTACATGTTAATTGTGTCCATTTGTTCGCATATGTAAGTATAGTTTTTTAAGTAAAGAGGTGAGATTTAAAAAAAAAAGACTTAATCTGACAGCTTTTAGACTACAGTGTGCTCAGGACTTAGGTTTCTGCAGGATACTATAATGCCTGTGTGAGGAATCAGTACCATTCAAATAGGTTCCTACTAACAAGATAACAAATACTTGTTACTGTATAACAGTGGGCGAAGAGGACTACATTATTACATAATTACATCAGTCTTAACGTTGTTGTGGGGTAACAGTGGCCCTGGAACAGTTCTGTTAACTCAGCCTTTTACTTTAAGCTGCTTGAGATATCATGTGCCAACTTCAGGTGTGTTAAATGTTAGCTTCATTTAGCTGTTGTCAAATACAAATATGCATAACTAAATCTGCCTTGGGGCTGATGTGCTGGCTATTTGAAGTGAGTGGGCTGTCTTTGCAGTGGTGGGGTTTGAACAGGTTAGTGAAAAAAAAAATTAAGCCTATCAAAGAAGCTGAGAGGTACAGGCATCTCACTGTTCTGCTGGGCTGTGGATAAGAGGTGTTAATATGAGCAGATCTGGTCAAAAATGCATGTTTGTTAGTCCACCTTTGAAACTAAGTAGCATCTTATATATATAGGCATCTTAAGGTTGACAGAAGTGGACCCAAGGTCTTGTCTGAAGTAGGAAGTTTTGTCTACAGTGTAATTAAAGAGAAAGCATCTCAAGACGAGTCTGGATATATTGGTGTAAAATGCTTTATACAGATATATCCTGTTCCTCTGGGAGGCTAAATAACTATTTAAGTGTAAAGCATCTTTATACTGAAACAAGTGCATCTAAGTTTAGGGTGCTTTTATTCTAACTGCTGTTACTGAGTTGCCAAAAAAATAGGTCTTCAGGTTATATTGGTAGGGATTTTTTTCTCTTTCATGGTCTTAATTTGGTTGTGTTAGAAATATCTTTGTCAACAGTAACATAATTAAGTTGATTTGACAGTACTCAAAAACAGAGAAACAATGCCAGTTTCTTAAGATAGGTGCATTGAAGTATTTAAACATCATGATTGTTGTTCTCTTTATTTGTAATTTGAGAATGAGCATTTTCTCAAACTAAGAAATCATTTGTTATGTGCTGCTTCTCTTAGGAAGTGCTGTGATAGTCCCTGTCAAGAAGGCCTCTGTCTTTAAGATGTCTGCCACTGAGATTATAGTTTTTCCCATCTATTTAATAATGCATATATTTCTCAAATTCTTAATGACTACTTTCTTTTCAATTAGGTTATGCCAGTTTAATATTTTCTTGAGTGCAAAAGCCACACTGGAGTTTATCCTAAATTATATAAATACTTGTACCTAGTACCTAAGGAATTAAAAAAAAAATCTGGGAAATAGTTCAATTATAAAGAGGTAAATACTCTACACTTGTCGGTCTTTCAGTTTCTTCAGGCTTTTACTCTTATGCCCTGCATGGCTGAAAGATCTTCTTCTGTCTTATGTTGGGTTATTTATTCT
>VZTN01014288.1:312222-408097 GCA_013400515.1 Erpornis zantholeuca | reverse complement strand
AAAAACATATATATAAATATATATACATATATATACTTTATAATAGTGACTGCAACAAGGCTTGGTTTTTCCTTGTTGTGAAACTGACATCTCTGAAGACAACTTATTTTATAAAAGATCGACTATCCTGTTAAGAGCGTGTACAGTTTTTATGCTGTTTTATTTGACTTAAAGGCTGGAAGACAGAAACAAAGTGAGTTCAGGCAAATTCACTGTAGTGTAATTTATTTATAGTGCCTTTTTTCCTTGAAGGAAAATACCTACTTTAAGATGTATTTTAAGACTGAAATTTTGTTCCTCAGTATTTGTCATACAGTAGAATGGAACCATGGAGCTGGTTTTGTTTCTGATACCTGAAATGAAAATACTATGTTCAGAAATTGTCACTTTTTCAGCTTTATTATCTGTAGCTTATTATGTACTTAGTATTCTTTAGCACTGTCTGTGTTATAGCAAAATATTATCACCTGCAATATGTTTAACACTAATTAGAGAAGTGAAGTTAAACATTGCAGAATTCATTTGCATGTTCTTACTGTGCACTAATAGATTGTTTTCATTTCCGTTGTGTCTAAAGTATCTTTATATTCTTAACTAGATCTTCAGTCTAAACGGGGGAAGGAAAAGGGTGACAGGTCTTTGTTTTGCTGTTTAATGAAAAGGGAATTAAAGTAGCAGTATGAGCTAGCTGTGTGGAAAGCCTGCTAATGGACTATTACAGTAATTTCTACAGTTCTACAGATTCTCATCTGATTCAGGAAAGCACATGTGTTCTGATTTCAGAAAGCAGCTGCTTTAAGTAAGGGTGCTTAAACACATGTTCATCCTAAAGGATGTGCTAGGCAGTTACTGCAAGCAAGTTCTGTTGAACAGTGACACTTCCAGGGGGAGGTATAGAATTCTGGAAGGTACAGCTCACTTGATTGCTAGTTGGACCAGCTAAAATATGGTAAGAAATTATTTTATTTGTAACCATCTGTTTTAATGAAAGACTGTCACCCTAAATTCCCGAGAATGCCAGTTTTGTGTCCTTGCATCCTGCAAGTATGTAAAAATACTTCTTTACTAAGCTACTATAATAGAGTTTCTCATATTTTTCTAATTATACATAACCTACAAAGAGAGGTGCCCAACACAAGACTGACTTTGCAAATTACTGGAATCTCCTCAAAGGAAGATCATGTTGTCTCTTAATTAAAGATCAAATTGGTTCCAGATTTTTATATGTCAGGAAATCAAAACAACAAAGGCCAAAAACTAAACAGACCTATCAGAACTTTTTAAAATATTTTGTAAGCAAGTTTTCTTTGTGAGTTTCAAGAACTTAGATTCTGTTACCTTGTCAAAGGTCAGGAAAACCTGGAAGAGAAATTGAATTACTTTGACTTATCCATGCTGAGGCAAAAAAGTAACAGGGAAAAAATATTGTAAGCATAAATGTTGATTAACACAGACATTTAAGGTAGTATTTCCTGTTTCCTAATATGGCCTATAGTCATTACAGGCATCAAGTGTTGCAATCATATAGCAATTTATGTGAAATTGAAGTATATTTAGCATTTATGATGCTATTCATCCTCAAGCCTGTTTTGCCAGTAAGTTTTAGTGGGTATATATTGGGTTCCTTGGGCACAACTAGACATATTCAGAAACTATGCAGAAAAAAACCAAATCATGTAAGAAATTTGTAGTGTTTGGGTAAAAGTCTAGGGCCAGCAAGCTTTTCAGTGCTCATTACTTTAAAAGACCAGTTAGTCAGAATTTTGCTTCTCATTTCCAGGGGAGGCTGTCACACAGTAGTGTTTCTCCAGAGTTACCATGCAGTGACACCAGAAGTGCTTGCTGTGTATTAAGAAAAGATAACACCATGTTCCTGTGAGGCTGGTCAGGTACTGGGTGGGGTTGCCCAGAGAGGTGGAGCACTCTGTCCGTAGAGTGGATGAGGACTTAACTGGATATAGCCTGGAGCATCCCAGTCACATTAGGCCTACTTTGAGCAGGGGTTGAGGTAGGGACCTTTTTTCCACCCTAAATTGTTCTGTGACTGTAACCAAGGACCTATGTCTGGTGGTCTCTCTGGCAGGGGGGTTTTAAATTGTGACCGCTGTGAGATGTCAGTGTATCTTGTGGGTCTGTGATTCTGACTGCTGTAATGAGTTCTGTCTTGATGTGGTAATAAGTTATCATATTCAGTATTCATCTCTCTTGTTTTTGTCACAGTTCTGTATGATTGTGTCATTTTTGTATTATTTGAAAGTATTTCTTCTATAAAATAAAATAATTTGCCATAAACAGAAAAAAGGTTTTCTTCTATGTCAAAGACATTTTTTGAATCTTTTATATTTGCTGCATTCCTCATGCTTTCATGAAAAAGATCATATTTTGAATAACACTGTCGTTTAGGTTTTTGTAATGAATTTTCAAATAAAGGTAAAAGGGGAAATCTGAGAAACTGAAGATCTAGAGGGGTTATACTGAATAGCTGAAAGACATGCAGAGTGTAAGGAATGGCAAGTATGTTCTTCCAAGTGCTTATCACTCACGATAAGTTAACAGCTGTATCAGAAGCTCATAGTTGAATATTCCCAGAATTCTTGGGTAGAATTTTTTCATAACAAGCATTTGTTCTTTCTAAATTTGTATTGACAACAAGTTGACATTATTAGTTCTGTAATCTTACTTATGTATGACTAATTCACGGTGGAAACCACTCAGAAGAATACTGGTTGATTTTTTTTAGGTTGAAGTTTACTGCTGCTTTCACAAAGGAAACATTAAATCTGTATAATTACCGAAAGGCCATTTCTCAGTTTCCCTCTGCAACCCTAAGCTGCAGCAGCACAGGCAAAATCATACCAAGGACACGTGACTCCTGTCTCTCCAGTATTTGCAAGGCTTCAAGGGTATGACAGAGTTTAGGTTATTTTTAAACAGTCTGCTAGAAATAGGCATTTGGAACAGCAACCGTCCCAGTCTCGCTGCCATCAGGAGCAACAACAGGAGCTATAATGGGTACGTCAGGTTGGGTTTTCTCTTGTAAGAATGAAGTCTTATTTGTATTTCTTGAGGCAGTCCTTTTAGGCACTGGACTTAAAGGTAAGCACAGTATAAAAAGAATATTTTTTTTTGTGAGTTAGATGACCTACATATTTGTTTTCATTGGATATAAAACTGAAGTTTGAAGTTTTAGGAAAGAGGGCCCATCACAGCTTGTTTTGATCCCAACCTCCTTGTAACTGTAGTGTTGTACATCTTTGAGAGGGGAATAAGCATTTATAGAGAGACTTGAGAAACTGCAGGCTAACAAAAGCAAGAGCAGCCTTTTCTAAAACATAGTGTGCAGAATATATTTTTTTAACTGAGATCACTTAATTGACTAGTATCATTGGAGGAAAATACCAAGGAGTAAAGTTGATTTGATTTGGAATCTGTGAATGCCAGTTAAATAATTTGCTTGCACTTGGAAAACCTCCATATTCTTGGATTTAAAAGCTTCTTAGGAGATGGTTCTGGTTCCTTACAAACTTTGAAAATCTCTTACATTTGAGCATACATATCTATCATATTTTCAATAGAGAATCAGATAGTCTGTCCCTTTAGTTTGTCTGCAGTTTGACCATCCAACTAAAAATGTACTTTTAGTAGGAGATTTAATAAGACCAGCTGGTAATAGATAAGATAAAAACAGGAAATTAATTTAGGTAAGTCTGTCCAGGAAAAAAATGTAGGATTGAGACCCTTACACTTGTTAAGTGCATAAAAGTACTATTCTGTACTAGGGTACAGTGTTTATGTTCAAGTGTGTGTCTGGCATAGAAGTTCCCAGGTGTAGATGTTTCACCAAGTAAATGCTACTTCCTGTTTTCCATATTTTCTTCTCATAAACTGATGGAAGGAAATTGCAGTTGTATTATCCAGAAAATAAATCAAGTGCTCAGTGTTTAGCTTCCTTCACAAATTCAATTGGCCTATTAATACTGATTTTAATGGGCACAAAGAACAGATGCTGGCAGGAAGCTGGGACTTTTATCACTTTTCCACATTTCACTGACATGGTTATGAAGGCCTGGGGCTGTTAGTGAACTGTGAGTGATAGAGGATTATGATCTGCAGTGCTGTCTGTAAAGACATAATCAAATCTCTTCTCTAAAGGCTTGCTTCTTGCTCCAGAAAGGTGTGGGAACTTAAGGTGAAGCAATCTAAACATTCAAATTTCACAATAAAATGTGTGGCTTATGCATGGGGAGTTGCTGTGAGAAATACATGGCACATCCATATAGTGCTCAAACACACTGGGACAAAAAGAACTGCATTCCTTTGACTTTGAAGTGAGTGGAAGTCACTTACGTGCATTTGGTCACCTGTGGATATTTATCATGGGTGCTTGTGCAAGACCTCCCTCTACGCAACTGTTGCATCTGCTTGGAAAGACAAAGCCCCTACCTACCTGTAGGGATAAAACCTACAGGTTTATTTATTGAAATATTCAAATACAGGAAGGTGAGAAGTGAGGTGAATGTCCTGAAGTACAACACACTGCACACGTACAAACATGTACAGGGTCTTCAAAAAGAACAGCTACAGCCTCTGCCTTGCAGAATACTGCCCTAGCGACTTGTACAAAATCTGTGTAACTAGAACTTTGGCTATTCTTATCTTCTTGTAGAAATCAAATACATTGGTGAGTACGACAAAATTCTTAAACACTTCCCTTGCCCCTTTAAAAAAAAAAAAATATGGTTGAGATGCTATATGCAGTTAAACAAAATGTGAGAGTCAGGCTAATTGCCTTTTCAAAAAAATACTTTAGGAATATAGCTTTTCAGTATTAGGGAAAGCTTTTCAATATTAGGGAAAGCTTAAGCAGATGTTTTGAAAAGGAAAAGTAGGCTGGCATGTAGGAGAGGGTCTTTGAAGCAGTGACAGTTGCATTGAAAAAAAGGCAGAAGGGCTTCAAGACGGATGGATGGGAGGGAGAGTTAAGTGAAGGTAACAAGGATGAAACATTTGAGGGAGGTTTGCACAGCATGATGCACACAGAGGATGGAGGGAAGTCAGTGTGGATAAGCTTGAAGGAAAGGAAAAACGCAAGGGATGGTGAAATTGCAGTTTGTCTCATTTTTAAGATGCTGCGATTACATATTTCACAGAGCAGCAACCTGGGCTGCAGAGTCACCAGGAATACTTGCTGGCTTGCAAACACCATTCTCCCTATGCTTTCACCTCGTGAAAAAGGTGAATGTTGTTGCTGTTGCAAAAAAAATGCGCAGAACGACTAGCTCAGGTTAGGGAGGGAAAGAGCAGCATGTGTTCCGATGGTGACGGAATCGGCAGGGCAGGGTAAAGAGGTTTGCCGTCTAATCCCGCAGGATTGCAGGCTGGCGCGGCTCCCCCGATCAGATATCCTATAGACGGCGGGTGCAGTCACATGGCTGTTACTGCTTCCTCCCCATGACATCACTGCTGGTGCAGCCATACCGCCCGAGGAAGGATGCTATTAAAGTCTTTGGGAGTGGGCTAAATGATGTTGCATTGCAGGTAAGCAACATAATTATTCCAAAAAAATCATTTGGCAGTTGCCCTTGTGCTGCAGTCCTAGAGCTCCAGCTCCGTCGGGCAGAATTTCTGCTGGCAAGTAAAACGGCACATTTTCTCTGCAAGCAGAGGATTTGCAGGTGCAGAGGCTGCCTGCTGGCTCTGTGCTGATCTCCCGGCTGACATCTCCGGTAGAAATGCTGCCAGATGGAGCTTCATAGCTAAAGAAGGCCCTTTGTTCCTGTATTTTCCAATGGCTCCTTCGGGTGTCTGTGGAATTCTGTATTTACGTGAGCAGCCATCGTCATTCAGTCGTGCAAAGGGAGCAGCAATAGTGTTTTGCTTGCATCCCCTGCCTTTTTGTTTCCTGGATGCTTAAAGGAAGTTGCTCTTGTATCTAAGCTTATAAAGGAATGAAGATTAACTTGTTCGAGGGGTTAAGAGCAAGTTAAAGGGGAAGGAGGAGGAAGACGCTTTTCTTTTATTGTTAATTTTTGCTGATGAGGTTTCAAAGCACCTAGTCCGACAGGTTTCCTGCATAATTTGCTGTAGTAAAAGGTCAGTTTTTCCTTGTCCTATATAAGCGTGAAAAATCCTGTTCCAGATGGGAGACGACAAGCGTATTTTTGCTTTCTTGTAAATGTAAATTCTTTGTAAAATATGGATCACCAAAAGGCTGAAAAATCCACGGTAAACTCTGCTTTTGGACTTGATATTTATGGATGCAAAGCCTGGAGACTGTTTTCCTGGTGTGGGTGTTTAATTAGGTGCTCTGTGCAAATATATGAGTATATATCTGTAAAAGAAAAAATGGTGACTCTCCTGTGGGGCTATTTTTCCATACAGCTTTTCAAATATATTCTAGGGTTTTAAATTTTTAATTTTTTTTTACTTTATTCTAATGCAAATGTTATAATGTGAGAAACAAAATTAATTTTTGAGCTTATACTAGTCAGAAAAGAAAATTATATATATTTTTTTAACAATTGTGATACATAATTGTGTGCCTTTGCCAGAGAAGAGAGGATGACTCAGCTGCAGCTTCATCAGGCAGAGAGTCAGTTGACTTTTTACTCCTGGTCTACAGGCGGTATTTTTTATTCTACCAAATCCTGTTCTTTGTTGAAATAATTTTTTCCCACTATTGGAAAAGTCTGAAATTTTGGCAGGCCTAGAATCTTTGTGTGCTCTGTGTCATATTTTGGTTCTCCCATGCTGAAGTAGATTGTACATCCTAGTCTGGTTTCCAGTGATCAGGTACGCAGTTGTCATATCAGAAAATATGGTCAGGATCAGAAAATAAGTTGTGTGTGTGGGGGGAAAGTAGATAATGAATTACTGAAGTACAAAAAGACGACGGTTGTTCCAAACTGAAAAGAAAAATAAATTTCCATTTTATTTTCTCTGACAGAACCTCTCCTGTTTTTTCAAGACTGAGCTTCTAAAGTGATGGAAATACAAACCTGTTGCTGCATGAGGTGATGGGGCGGGGGGGAGATTGCATCCTGTTGGTGCTAATGCTGTGTTTCTTCTCCTTGATTTCCCCTGGAGCCAAGGCTGGCTCAGTTCTCTCCAGCCCTGGCTGTGAGCCGAGCTGTGCTCTTGCTCACCAGGCACACCAAGACTTGGCTCTTTGCCCGTGCAAGGAGCACAGCAGGGCTGCCACGCTTGGGTTCTACAAGTGTGGTGGGTTCCCCCCTATCCCGGGGCATATGGAACTGCCCTATGGAAATATGTGCCAGGCAGTGGTTCTCCAGCTCTCTCAGTTTGAGTCAGACATCTTCTGTGCACGGAGACAAGCCAGCAGCCTTATATGTATGCTGGGGGCCCTTGGAAATTAAAGACTTAAGTGCTCTAAGAATTACTTAGGAGGACCCTGGGGACATCCCCAGCTGGAAAGTGCTCTCCCTGGCAGCATGCCTGGGATGCCATGCAAGGGTTCCAACACGTGGCTGCAAGAGTGCTCAGCCCCTGTGCACACTGGGGCCTCTCTTACAAAGGTTGTACCTTTTCAAAGGTAGTGGCTGGTAGCTTTTAAACAGAGACCAGAGGAGAAAGAGATGGGGAGTGTTGACCCTGGGTTAAATTCCTCTTTGCCTGAACCGAACAGGCTCCTCTGATGCCTTAAATGGCTACCTAGAAACATAGACTAAACAGGAATAAAGGAGATATTTATTTGAAAGGCTTTCATAGGTACACTCTGGGCTCCAGAAAGTCCTGCCTCAGTGGTCCCAAGATGGACGACAGGTCACGAGTTCTTCACGCTTTTATAGGTTTGATCTATTTGCTCATCACCATAAATTCGCCAATCAAAACTTCAGCTAATGATGTAAATTTCCCAAGCTTTCCCCTTCTCCCCGAGATGATGGTTTACAGTTTTTGGCCTAGGACAGTCTGGGTGTCCTTGGAGAGCAAGCCAGAGAGGCTTTGTTATGTCTATCTTAGCATAAGAGAACAGCAGCCAAAGAGCTACAGGAAACTTCAGAGTTAAACTAGCAATACAGGGCTTGAAAAAATATAAAAGTTAAAATCTAAGGCATCACCTCCAGAGTGCTGTAACCTGCTGAAACCTCCAGTTTTCCTGGGCTGGAAACTACTTCACTGTGAAGTTGTTTGCTGATCTGAAGGGGAAAGTGATCATGACTGTGACCAGGTGCTATAGCAGGGGGAAAAGGGGATGCCCCCAACGCCCAGTCTCCTCCACAGTCCAGAGCCATCTTGCTTGTGTTGGAGGTTGGTCATGTGTGGCAGGAGCTTCTCCAGGCCTGAACAGCTCCTGGCTCAGCGTGGTGCTCAACCCTCAAAAGCAGTGTGATGCCCGGAGATACCAGTGCTTTTCCTGGTGGTTTTTGCCATCACACTGCAGCTTGCAGGGTGCCTAACACCTAACAGTGGTGTGTATGTTAATTTTTCCTCTTATTGAAATGGGATCAGGTTGTAAAGAAGAAGTCTTAATTCATTTTTTGTGTATGCATACATACACACCAGGTGTTCGGTTTTTTCAGCTTTTTTCATCTCTAACCCAGCAGAACCAAAAAAAATTACATACAATTATTAATGCCAAAAGAGAGACTCTGGCAGGGTTACATTAGGCTGCTATTCCTAAAGCACTTTTAACATTTTGCTCTTAAGCATCACCCCAAGGGAAGAGTTTCCCCATCTTGCAGAAGCAGGAGCTTCTCAGTGGGGTGAAGTAACTTCTCTGTAGCTGTGCAGCCCGTCGGCATCAAACGCAGCAGTGAAAACCAGCGCCCTGTGAAGCCTCCTGTGTGAAAATGACTCACACCCTCCACTCAGATCCACTCAGTGACATGGTAGAACCACATTGATGGCTTTTCCAGTGCGGGTTTCTCAGCTTCATTTCAAGCTGAAGGCTTACAAAGGTTTTCAGCAGGAGCTACATTGAGTGCCATTGAATGTCCCATTTCAGGAGAGTTTAGGAGTAACTGAATGCCAGGACAGTTCCCTTCTGACAGTGCAACTCTGCTCTCTCTGAATTAATGGTTTTGTTTTTTTTCTTCAGTTCCAAACCTGTTTTTCCCTCTTAATATTAAAATTTTCTGAATGAAGAGGCAAAGAGCAGCACTGGAACCCTAAATCTGCTCAGCTGTGTGTGGCATGAGAAGGAAAACTCTTCAGCACCCCTGACTCTTCAGATGTGGCTTAGAGCTCTGTGGCAGTAAAAACCGAGAAGGGAAATTCCTCTTTTTTGTGAGGAAGAGAACTTGAGGAAAACCAAGAACAGAAACCATACATGTTCCTACACTCTTAGGATTGGTTTCCAGGATGTTCTGTCTCCGGAAATGTTGTTTCTTACCCAGAAGTTGAAGGCTTCTTTTACCTAAATCAGATCTTGTTTCCTTCAAGAAATAACGAGATGTGGGGTTGATACAGTTCATGGGGCTCATCTGCCCAAATTTCTGGGCTGTTAGCAGAGGAGGGTCCTTTAATAGAGTTCTTTCAGCTGTTTCAAAACTGCAGATGGATGTTGCAGAAGCAGTGATGTTTCCCTCCTGCTTTTTCCACAGCCTCAACATTTGCACTAACAAGTAAATTAATTGGAGGGACCTTTAAGACTCACTGGAAACAGAGATGTGAGTTTAATATTTTTTTATACGGAGCCGATTTTGGCAAAAATTCCATTTGGAGCTTGCAGGAACAGAGCTGGGATTTTTATTTCTCCTTGCCTTTCTGACATAACTCAGCAGATGAACTAATTTTGCTCAGACTTTCCAAGCAAACTTGAAGGAGGAGTGGGCACATGATATTTCATACGAAAATAAGTTGGTTTCTAAAGTAAGAGTCATCATGGGAAGGAGCAGGGAGCAGGATGCTGGGGTGTGTTTAACCCCTCAGAGGAAGAGAATGCCTCTCAGGAGGAGAAGAGGAGAAGAGGGAGTCTGGGTGTGGTGGAAGGGTGGGAAGCCCTGTTGGTTGGGTATCAGCTCCCTCTGTCACCTCATGTCTCCCTTTGCCTGTGCTCCTGGCCAGCACTGCTCCGTGCTCTCCCCATGAGCATGTGTGCTGGCTGAGGAGGGGCAGCTGAAGGCTGTGGTTTGGTCAGAGCAGTGCCTCAGTTTTCTGCTATTTATCCCAAATGTTCCCTCCTGCCTTCCCTTCTCTCCCAGGCCCTCTCCCCTGTGATCTGGTGCCCTGTGTTTTTTGAGCTCCGCTGTGGCTTTGTAATTTTTTCCATAGAGGTTATTCAGGGTAAAGCTGCACATCAAAGATGTGACTGTATTTAGCTTGACCACATTATCATAGCTGGAAACTCCATGATATGTGGTGGTGGGGCCATACAATAAAAGGCTGCAATATTTTACAGTACAGTTTCTGATACTGCAGCCTTCCTGTGCTAGTGTGCTGAGAGACTGAGGGTTTACAGGGCTATTTACTTGTATCTGGAGGCTGTGCAATTAGTCCTTGAATTGTAGGAAAGGCATTTGCCAATTTTAATATCTTGTCTTTCCTCTGTATTTTCTCAATTTATAGGGAAAAACTTTCCCATATTGTTTCTAAGAAATGTCTGTAAGTGGGTTCAGCATTTTCAGCTTCGTCCAGGAGTCTGAACTTGATTACTCTGATTCAAGGCCATTTTAACACCTTTTTATAAACTTCATCATTAGGACAGAAGGTCAATAACTTGTTTGGCTTAGTCAGACTGAAGCTTCTAAGTTGAATAATCTTAAATTGCCTGTGAATATTTTTCAACCTATAGAAAATCACCCATTTAACTTGCTGGGGATTTAGCCTACTTGCTTTTGTTGAGGACTTCTTCCTTGCAAAATCACCAAACAACAGCATCTTACTTATTGTTGAGAAGAATGTTTAATAACTTTTTACCTGTCTCCTATATCCTATATCCTGTGTGATATCACTTTGCCATTTCTAAATCATCTACATGGCAGATGTTGGAAGGGGAATTCCATCCACACCACCTTGGCCTTCCTGGCTCTAGGCTAAGCACACCTCAGTTTCTGACCCCTCCCCAAAAGACGTCCACCCCTAGTCATCTCCCTGTACTTCTCATTCATATATTTCATGGTGACCCTGTTAATAATCTTGCTTGCTGCCTCCTCAGCTGTCAGACCCATTTCCTCAGTCCAGGCTGTGCTGAAGACCTGTGGTATAACCATGCTCCTGTGGTGTAACAGAAGTTCTAGGAACTTTGTCCCCCAGTCTTATCGTTTTAGGGCTCTTTCTCAATACTGACTCTGCCAACCAGAACCGTTCCATGATGCTGTGATTCAGCTCACTCTGCTGGCAGCACTGACCTGTTTGCCTGTATTCAGGCCCTGTGAGGAGAGTGCTCTAGGTCCATCTCTGTGACTGGTCTAAATCCCTTGGGAGTGGAGACGGATGGATGCTGGCAGAGCACCCAGCTCTCGGGAGGAGGTGCCTTTGCTTGACAGATCCCATTGAGCAGGTAGTGGCCGTGAGGCCAGGGCACCATGCTTGGTCCTTGGAGCAGTCAGTACAAGTGTTAGGGGCACAGAGTGGCAAACCATCTGGCAGTGGAAAGGGGCCTGGTGATGATGGACAATACTACTACTATAGGAAATAAATCTGTGATTAGATTACTACTATACTACTACAGAAAATAAATCCCAGGGATTTTCACAGCCCCCATGCTCCTTCATTTTTGCAGTAACTGCTGTCATGTCATGCCACATGAGCGTGCTCATCTGACCAACCGTTCAGGTCTGTGGTGGGCTCAACTCTGATAGAGTCATGATTCAAAAGCTTTGTGTCTGGAGTAGGATCTCCTCTGTTTTATCACTGTAAGTGTGTTGGTATGAGAGCATAGAAAAGCCCTGAGACACACCGTGTTCTCTTCTGGTGTGTTGGCTAACGCATGACACATTCGTAAGAGATGGAAGAGGTGATGCTTTGGTCACCCTGAAAAAGGCACTCTAAATGTGAATTGAGAAACTTGCAACTGGCATTTAGGCTTCTGCTTTCTTCTCCCAGCTTCTTGCCAGGTTCACTTATTCCTTATGCCACAGCAGAAGAGATATTCTTTGCTGCCTGCATCCTGTCGTGTTTCACATAGCAACCCCCCACTTCAAGGAAAACAACAAAGCGTGTAGGTGAACGTTTGTCTGCTGGAAACATTTGAAGTGTTGAAGTAATTCAGTAACTGTGATCTGTTGAAAGTAACTTTAAACTTGTTGGAATTGCATAAAAAAATCATACTGCCTGCCTCAGTGCAATGTATCCAATTAAAACAGAAAACAGGATGAGGAGAACATAGCATGGAACTAGCATGTCTAGGAGCAATAGGCCGGGGCCAAAACTTTTCCTTTGATGACTGTTCAGCTAGTTGTTTTCCATCAGTATACTTTTCAGCCTCTTTGAACCATGGGATGTTTTGGTCTGTGCTTGCCATATCAAATACGTTTCATATCTGATCAGTCAGTCAGCATACTACCTGGAATGTCAGTTCACTGATAGAGCTCTTCTAGCCATGAACTGGCTCTTACATTTGCATGTGCTTTAACAGTGCTGTAAAGATGAGAGTTTGTCAGCATTTTCACTGTAAATGTGATTTATTGCTCTTCTATAAAACTTAGCTCCAAGGTGATCAAAGTCATGTGATGAGTTTACTCACTGTGAGACTTGCAGAAAAAATGTGACCCTAAATACAATAATACTACTACCTTTTGGTTCTTTAAAAAATAATAAAAAGTGAATAAATGTAACGAGATCTTGTGTCATTGTAGTACTGGCTGAGCTTGTTGGCGTGTCCTGGTCCATCAGCAGCTCCCTGTGTTTGCACTCTGGCTTCTGTAGTTTGTTTGCATGAATCTCTTATTTCCTTTCCTTATGTGCTTAAAAATTATCTGGGTTCCTGCAGCCACGAAGCTTCACAGGCTAATATTTGGACCCTTAATTACAGCTTGCTCTCATGTAGCTCCTCTGACATTTGTAGGGTAACTCTTTCTGGCTTCAGAATTCTGTGTACCAAGCATGGCTTGGGAGACCAGGAACTGACCACCAGATTGATCTAGCCCAAGATTTCTGGAAGATGTCTAGGGTTATGTGGCAGCCAGAAGAGCCTCTATCAGGAGTCACAACTGTCAGTCTAGCACTGTGACCTCTCTTCATTTGTGACTCATTCCTGCCAGGACTTTGCTACATCTACAGGATTGCAGTAGTCTGGCACGGGTCTAAATCCAGGGAAGTCTGTTAACCAGAACCCTGTGAGTTCCAGAGATATGTGGTTCAGTCAGGTTTCTTTGTTTTCTAGTTTGGATTCTAGTAGAACCTGTCTGCAATTGTTAAAGCAGAGTATGGACACAAAGGTTCAGTTGTAAATACAGTAAGATAGTAAAAATGAGTGCTCACTGTTAAGGCTCTCTGCTGTATTGTAGGGAATAAAATGGCTGATGGAACTCAAAGTCAAGAAAGGCAAATCAAAGGGGAAAATGATCCTAAGAGATTACAGAATAATGGGCTCCAAACTGGCCACTGTCTCTCAGGGAGTCACAGCAGACTGCTCAGTGTTGGATGGCTGCCCTAGGAAAAGCTGGTGGAGTGCCAGAAATTATTAGGAAGAGAATATGGGGACTAAGCAGGAAACAGCCCTTGCACAAATTACGTTGCATCAACATCTGCAAAAGTAGTGTAAAGGACAGCAAGGATGTCTAAGGCATGGAACAACATATGGACAAAATACCTATGTTAGACAATTCCTCAGCAAGACTCAACACCTTTCAGTGTATACAATGAGTTCTGTCAGAGCATCCAAATCTCTTAGATGCTCAGGTCTGAGGAGCTGCATTTGTAATTTTGCATGTCCTGGTATCGCAAGGTTTTCTTTTAAACTGGTAATGTTGCACTCATTAGAACAGATGAAGATGTCTACCTCTGACATCTCTTTGTGATCAATAAACTGAAATTATCACTTCTGGGAAGTAATTGCTCTCATTCTAATGTAAATAGTTAATTTCTTGTCATCAGCTGTGAAAGGAGGCTAGGTTTTAGTGTCTAGAGTATAATGCAGATTTCTCATGCTAGATGAGACAACCAGTACCATGGCTGTTCATGCTTTTGCCATCATCAGAGTGTTTTGCTGCAGTACACCTGCCTACAAGTCATGTTTGTATAAGGTTAATTTGCCCTTAATTTATGTGTATTAAAATATCTGTAACTGACTGATAAGTGTAAGGCTCCAGTTCTGCTGGCAGAACTGAAAGCTCTCTGCGAGCTTCACTAGTTAGCTCATCCTGAAATAAACCTTGTAAATTATTACAGATGCCAAAGTAAGGTGAGAGAAATAAATGCAAAATAAAGAGAAATAAAAGGATACTTATGGTGTTCGGTAATAGGATATAAGATGGAAACTCTGTAGTACTTAGTTCAAAAGTGTTGTAGCTAGGTTTTATTTACTAAAATTGTGTTTTGCATTATCTGATATCACATATCTGCTTCAAAAGCATAGTACCTGAAGTGAACTTTAAGGCTGGCAATCATCCAGTTCACTGCAATTACTAGGTACTGGTACACTACCTTGGGTTCAAAGTTTGTTTGTTCTCTTAGTCTTCCATGGCCCTGTGGTCTCCAGCACATTTTTTCTCTCCTTGGACATGTTGTGTAGCACGTATTTTTGGGGTAAATTCAGACTGAGATTGCAATTATCCTACATTCTTGTGGTCTGGCCTGGTATTATTCATCACAATACTGTCATGTGCTGGGCATTGACAACATACTTAAAAAGCTATTTTTTATGTGATATAACTAGCATGTTGGGTAATTTTCTTGTGGTATGAAAGAAAACTTGCCAATGCTTTCATTGCAAGAGTTTCCAGAAGTTTGTTTATTTAGCAGAGGGTGCTGCCTTGTGCAGGCATACAGTCTGAGCTGCATGTTCTTTACAGGTTCTTCTTTGCTGTATGGGAAGAGTAGGGTGAAGTAAACGATCTGCAAAATATCGCAATGTTATAAAGTAATAGCACTGTCTAATCCTTTCACCTCATTTCAGCTCCCTTTCCAGTCCTCTTACAAGACACAGAGCTCAAGGTCCCCTTGCAATTTCAGCTCCTGTTGTCAGCCACGTCATCCCACCTTCAGGTTTTCCTTTCACTTAGCAAATGTGGGACCGTGCTCTCACCTGCTTGGCAAACTATCACTGTTCTCAATTGTCGCTCCTCCTACCTTCTGCTTTTTAAATCACCCACATTTGTGGCAGCTTATTTGTGCTCTGCAGCACTGCATAGGATGCCTGCTCTGCATTGAGTTTCCTCCCCCAGGCCGCAATTCACTTGCTTGATTCTCTGTCACACAAACATGCTGTGGTGCTGGGAGATCACTTGATTTCCGCATTTAAGAGGGCTTCTATTAATGGTGTAATGGTGATCTGCTGGTTGCCTGTAAGATAATGTTTTCTCAGCTGCTTGTGCTCAGCACATTGTCTGTGTCATCCAAAAACCCTACCCTCTCATGGAGAGCAGAGACTGACAAAGCTGAGTATTCATGCTTATTACATTTCTAAAGTCACCACTAAGGGAAAAAAACCACATGGTGAGGTTTCAAATAAAACAGTTTAAATGGGGAGAGGGGAAGAAAAAAAACACTAAATACAGAGGCCTGAACAGAGTATCAGGGTTTATGGGCAGTCCACTAAAAGCTTATCTGCTACATTTTTGCCTGTTCCAATTACAGAGTTGGTAAATTTCCTCACGGTTTCAAAGATCTAAATTCTAGTGAAATTCCCATTTTTATACCTGGTGGAACAAAGTGGGTGGCAGTCATTGGGGCCTCATCAGTGACCAGCAAAAGTCACCTTATGTCAGTCAAGGAGCTACAGGCTCTGCAGGATCTGTTCTATACAATCACTAAGCCCTGTATATGTCCCCTTTCTTATGTGTTTTATGTTTTTTTTCCTTGTAACTACACAAAAACAGATTGTTTTTTTAGACGTGTCATTTCAGATTACAGACCCTAGGTATTCTCTGGAAGACCCCATTTCCCAAGCACCTCTTTTAGGATGGATGGGATTAACCATCTTTAGCACAACACTTTGTTAAGTGACATAGAAGTGCACAGCTGCACTTCACCTCCAGTCCCAGCCCAGGCCCCCCTGCCCAGCTGCTGGAGCACTCACGGTCCCAGCTTTCCCTTTCTCATGTGCAGATTGAGCCACTAGCTGAGCCTGTATCCCAGAGGCACACACAACAGCTCTTCAATTAGTGTGAGTGGTGAGGTTTCTTTCTGCTCATGGTCTTCGTGTTCGCTCTGTCAGGTTTGTGTCTCTTGTATATTTTGATTCTGGTTTCTCCTCTGTTGCCAATCTTGTTCCAATGTCCCTGATCAGACATTCTCATACTCCTACGTGCCCTCATCCAAATTCCCATCAAATGCACCTGGTAACTGTTGTAGTTTGGGGACAGGTGTCTTTTATTTCCTCTTATGCTAGTCCTCTGGTAGGATATGTGGTGGATATTTCTTCCCCTGCTTTCTTGAAGAAAATATGAAGAGTGTGTGTGCCCCCAGGACTACTGTTCTTGTTGTCTTGACTTCCTGGCTTGTGGAGGTATTTCAGAAAACTTGGTTCTGAAATGCCTGACAAAGCTGCATGAATTTATTGACAAATTTGTTTTTCTTCTGCATACAGATCCTAATATGGTCAATGCAGGAGACATGAACGGTTCGGGCAACCTGATGGATTTTCTGGATGAGCCTTTCCCCGATGTTGGAACGTACGAGGATTTCCACACCATCGACTGGCTGCGGGAGAAATCGCGTGACACCGACCGCCACCGCAAGGTAACAGTGTCAGGCTTTGGTGTGCCACAGTCCCTGCGTTACAGCCGTCCTGGAACTGACAGGAGCAACTCTTTTACCAAAGTTGTTGCTTCCGACCTTGACTTGAACTTTTAAATACATGGACGTGGGATGTCCTGAGTTTGTAAATATGAAAGCACTGCTGCAACTTAATCAGATGAGCATATCTGAATAAATTATTGGGACTGCAGGAAGTAGAGAGTAGAGAAATTGTATGCACCATCTAGGAGTTTGATTATTTTAAACATTGTGCTCAAAAACTGTCAACCTGAATCAGCAATCATACATCTATATGTATGTTTAATTTCAGATTACAAGCAAAAGTAAAGAATCCATATGGGAGTTCATCAAGAGTTTGCTGGATGCCTGGTCAGGATGGGTTGTAATGCTTCTCATAGGACTACTGGCAGGTATGTATGTGTTAGTGCTACAGCTGTACCTGAAGCATCTCACCCAAGCTACTGCGGTACCACCTCCTTCTCTTTGTACTTCATTGTCTCTCCATTGGTGTTTTTTGTTTTTTGAGCTAAAAAGACAACTTTGCATTCATGCAGTTATGATTCTAAATAAAAATACCCACATGCAAAGTCTCCTTTCAAGTGCTGACCTAGAAAAAAATGTTTTTACCAGTAGAGGGATTTTTCTATTGCTTTGGGAAATCTGCATTTTAGTACCATACTCGATGGACTACTTTGACTTTCTGAATCTTTGCTTTGCAGAAGTCAATTTTATTTGTAGGATTTTTTTTTTTGTCATCACTTTAATTCTGCAAGTAGAAAATATGATGTGGGGAAAACGTTGTTTGTGGACACTCAAAGGGGAGCTTTATAAACTGCTATTTCCACTGGGTTATCTTCTTTATGTATGCGTGAAGGAAAAATACAGTTTCAGACTTGGTTTCAGATCTCCTTCCAGGCCAGACAGACATTACATATTTAATAGCCTGCTCAAACTCACATGGCAAATTCATTAATTTCCTCAATTTCTCGTGTCTTTTCCTCAGTTTAGCACAGTTTCCTGCTTCGAAAGCTGCACCTCTCTGACCCAGCTGAGACAGATGCCATTTTTTATGCTTTTTCAGTGTTGTTAGGGTGCTCTTGTGTCATGCTGCTTGGTAAAAGCACCATGTGAAGTTTCCCAGTTTCCGAGGGGTGACAGGAATTTCCTGCTCAGCATCTGTCAAGTTAATATGTTTTTTACAGTTGTTAGGAGCCTCAGAAGTACTGGTAAAGTTCTTGAGAAAGCATTTCTAAGTTAAATGTTTGGCAAATTATGTGATTTCAGAGATATGTAATTGTTTCCACAAAGACTTTGTTGGGAGGGTGAGATGGGAAGAGAGTCTGATAGACTGATAGTGTACTACCAGGGCTGCTGAGTCCTGCCTGAAGGCCAGGGTTGGTCTCATCTGGGATGGAGAATTCTGCCTGCAAATAAGGTTAGAGCAAGCCCTTGAGGGCTCTAGTGACCTCAGTAATCCTCTCCTCATACAAATCATGGGGTATACATGTGCACATTCCCATTTTAGTAGAAAGGTCCCAGAAGGTTTTATTCAGTTCTAGTTTGCTATGAAACCTCAGTCTGAAATCCTTGGCTGTCAAAAGCCAGAGTCACTGTCCTCTGATAAGCCCTAACATTGATATATCCAGCTTGGGAATGGGGCTTGAGGGTACGCTAGAACTGAAAACTTTTCAATGGCAAGGGTGCAGAGCAGCCGTTTTACCTCAAAGAATCAAACCAAATTAGTCAGGTGTCTTAAGCAGGTTTGGGGAGGGAGGAGGTGGTAGTTCAGTCAAGAGGCACTTTGTGTTGTTTTCCTCTCTTCTTAAAATACTGCCTGCTCAGAGAAGTGAGCCTGCCACAAGGGCATCTGTATGATCAGATGAGACTTCGTGGACCAGCCTGGCTCCTCCATGGTCCCTCCTCTGCTGAACAGGTAGAAGCTACTGCTGCTCCAGGGGGAGTAGCCTGGCTCAGTGGATGGACACTGGGTGAACCCTTGAGCAGCTGGGTCCAGGCATTACCAGACACAAGCAGAAAGTATGGCAATGCTTGGGAGAGAAAGGGGAAAGTGGTAGCAGCAGTATCCAGGACATAAGGGTCCCTTGGAGCATCCTTCCCCTGCTGTCCCTGTGCTGGGCATGGATAACAGCAAGATGGGACTCTTGGGAAGAGGCTGGCAGGGGCTTCCACAAGTTTCCAAAAGCACTTGGGTCATCTACCCAGGCCCAGGAGTTTAAAGTGAGCTTAACCGATCTAGATGCCCTCAGTTTGGTAAACTTATCTTTTGGATTTTGCAATACCTCAAAGGTTGCACCTCTACTGCCAACATGAGCAAATGAGGCAAAAAGGTGCAATCCTTGTTCTCCAGTGCTTCTGCCACTGGGCCCTGTTGCTCTGTGCATGTGTATCTGCACTGGGTGAGTTCTGACTTGCTAGAAAAAATGGATTTTGGCCAGATTACTTTTCAGTTGATTTGTGGTCTCAGCAGCATTGGTCAGCACAGAGCCACAAGCAAATAAAATATAGCTGTTGGGAAGGAGCTGATGGAGGGAGGAAGGAGAGGACCATCCTGTTTGGCAGTATGAGACATATATATATATATATATATCATGTCATACATGTGTATGTTGTCATTTTTGGAATGTCATCGAGCCTGCATTCTTTGTTAGACCCAGAAAAGTGTAGGTGGACAAGGGATGTTTGGAAGGGGTTCTGCTGTGGCTTCCTGCTCACAGCAGAGCCAGCCTCAGGGTTACAGGCAACACCAGTGTATACTGAGAACATAACAGCAGCCATTGGGATCAGATCATAATTTCCTCTGTGAGGGTGCATACACAAATCACCCTGAGCAGAGCCCCTCACTGCCTCCAGTCCACTGCAAGTACCCACAGGACCCTGATCATCAGGTTGGAGGGAGATGATGGTGTATGACCCTGTCAAATGGCTGGAAGGGCACTGAGGAGCTCCTGGGAATGAGGCTTTGGGAGCCAAAGGCTGCTAATTGCAGGGAAGAGGGAAGGAACAGTAAAATGCACAAAAGTTGTTTGGTGTGGAGATCAAATAAGACTGTTCACACAACGATCTAGAAAAAGATACTGAGCACTACCTGGGCCTGTCTCAGTCAGAGTTTCCATGCTTTCCTCATACAAAGCAGTGTATAGGGAGTGAGCCTAAAATTTTTCGTATGGATACCAAATATTTTAGGCATTTGTTTTTAAGGAACTCTGAATTTTTGCTGGATCCATCCTGCCTGCAGACCAGTGGATGTTCCTCAGCCTAACCATTACTACTGGCCAGCTGAAAGCATATGCTCTCTATAGATCAGCAAGTGTGTGTGTTTTTTAAAGCTACGTAAGAAAAAGTGCCATCACAAGTAATGCTGAAATGCTCTGATGCTGAGGCTGGATGTGCAAGAATTCCCTTTGAAATTCTGGGCTGCACCACTGGGGTGATGCTGTTTTCTGACACAGGTGTATGAATAAAACTATCTTTTCAAAAGCAAATTTTTAGCGTTCTCATTAGGGCACTGTAAAGGAAGGAATTTGCCATCATCAACAAAAGGAGAAGGACAGAGGTAAAAGGCTAATATCTAAAATGAAGTTCAGCATTGCCTGGCTTTGGAGTACTTTATTATTTTTCCTTCTGGCAGAAGATTACATAGAAAGGGGAACAAACTTAGCTGCTTTGATGGGAGGTGCAGGGAGATAAACTCTATTACAATCTTGACAGCCAAAATAAGCCCAAGAAATTAAAACTTGAGTTTGAGATGCTGAACTGTCTGGCACTTGCATTAATTTCGCTTAAAGCTGCAAAAAATTTAGAACTTGGAAAACTTCTAGCTCCGGTCACATAGGTGGTGAAGCATTTACTATTGCATTGTTATCCTGGGCCTCCTTGTGATTTTCTTCTCTTGAAGGCACGTGTAATGAATTGCATGTAGCATTTTCCTCCCTGTGTGGATCCCTAAGAATTTGGCAAAGGGATGAGATCAGCTGCATAATGAAGCACACTGTCATAGTGGTGCTGAGGTGCCTGTGAGTTTGTTATATTAGAGAACTGAATATTTGTTCTTCAGTATAGTTATTAATTTTATTGGGGAAAAACATTCAAAAGTCTGTCTTCCTTTGCACCTTTGGCTAGGTAGCATTAGTATGAAGCTGCCTGGTTAAGTGTGGTGTAAACACTGAAGATTAAAGAGAATGTTAAAGATACATCAAAAGGTGCAACAGGCACAGCATTTGGTGCTCATGTCCAAGGGATGAAAATTTGTTGTTCCTGAAACTTTCAGAAAATTTGAGTTCACTGCAAAACAGGAAGCTGTGCATGCTGATGTTGCCAACAATGCAATGATTCATCATCATCTAGCAATATGGTTCATTGTTTCCATAGAATCTTGGGAAAAATGGAAAGGAGTAACCAAGATTAAGGCAAGATTCTCATGAAAGAAAATAATTGCAACAGACATCATCACTCTCTTCTGCAGCCTTTTTTTTTTTCTTGGTGTCATCCTGTCTAGTACATCTGTATAGTTCTTCAGATTATTTTTATACAAGAGAAATTCTTCAGTGCTACCCTGGTCACCATTGCTTGTCAGTGTGGGGACAAGTATCCTTCTTAAGGGTGGGGGAAGAACCTCTGGGTTTTTTTCTGGTCTTTGGAGTGAAAAAAAAGGTTCCACGTGCTTGAATTATTTGAGATGTGTTTTTCCCCATCTCTTTTACAGAAATGCAAATCAGAAAACTTTAGTTCCAGATGAACTGGACCCCAGCTGTTGGGGAAAAGGGGGAGCAGTCCCCACCTCTGTTTCACGTAATTACATTCTTAGCAGGAGCCACAAATCTATAAGTTTTGGAAACATAAAACCAAACCAGTTTGCATTTTCTAAAGTATTTTTCTCCCAGTGTTTTAGTCCTACTGAAATGCATTGATAAATTCTGTTCAAATCCATTAGTGGTTTCCTGAAATTTTATTAATGATTATTTTTAAAATATTGATGACTTATGCTTTCCGCTTTATATGAGAGGGATCTGGGAAACACTAAATGACTCTTCTATCAGTTGGTGGTTTAATTCTTTCTGGAAATTGTAGATATAGGGACAGAATACAGTGTTCTGTGTTCTGACTGCTCCCAGCCTCCCGTTCCTGCTGCTCTTGCATTCCTGGGGCCCCACCTGTGCTGAGGATGCTGCTGCTGGGGTGGGTTGTTATTGCTGATGAGCAAATGACCTAGAGAAGCAGAATTTTTCTTTTTTTGTGTCTGGCCTAGGCAAGTATACCTGTGTCTGTGTCTGGTGGCCACCGGGTGTCACTGTAGCTCTGTGTAATTAGTGGGGAGAAACTGGAACGAGCGGTGTGGTACAGGGAGGATTTGAAAGATAATTTTATTCTGCATGTCCAGATCTATGCACATACATATCAACGGCCCCATTCTGTTAAGTTCATAAGTCAGAATTTGGCATCCATGTTGTCTTTCTAATGAAATCATCCTTTCAAGGTTGCTGTGTTGGGACCAGTAAAGCTGTAGGAAAACATACATATCGTTCTCCTCCATTACCCCTGAAATACACAGTGTGGTTTGAGACCCGTGGCCCAGTGTGTGTCTAGAGACCCTGCACGACATCCCTCCCATCTCAGCCAGATGGGGCACCTGCCTGGGACAGGCTGCAGGCCTGACCTTGGTTATATCTCCCCTATTTGGCCATCAGTCAATATGAGAATGATAATGTTTAAAATAAAACCTTATGAGAGTGCATTGAAGGTCAGAAAAACTTGTTATTGCCCCCCATTCTTTGATATATTTGTATTTATTGATGCAGATAATAGTTTGGTTTGGAAGGGGCCTTTAAAGGTCATCCTGTCCAACAACCCTGCTGTGAGCAGAGTTATCTTCAGCTGGATCAGGTTGCTCAAAGCCCTGCCCAACCTGGCCTTGAATGTTTCTGGGGATGGGGCATCCAGCTCTGTGGGCAACCTGTTCCAGTGTTTCACCACTCTCCTTGTAAAAAACGTATTCCTTACACTTAGTCTAAACCAACCTTCTCTTAGTTTAAAACCATCACCCCTTGCCTGCTGCAACGGGCCCTGATGGAAAGTCTGTCCCCATCTTTATTATAAGCCCCCTTTAGGTACTGGGAGGCTGCTATAAGGTCTCCTTAAAACCTTCTCTTCTCCATGCTCACTTAATTTGCATCTGCTTACCCAAATCACGGGTTTTATTCTGTTATAAAAATTAGACATCTTATCCTTGCAACTTGATTATTCTTAGTGCCAGCATTTCTTTTTCTGCATTTCTTTTCCCAGGTACATTAGCTGGAGTGATAGATTTAGCTGTGGATTGGATGACAGACCTGAAAGAGGGTGTGTGCCTGTCTGCCTTCTGGTACAGCCACGAGCAGTGCTGCTGGACGTCCAACGAAACGACATTTGATGACAGGGACAAGTGTCCCCAGTGGCAGAAATGGTCTGAACTTCTCGTAAGCCAGTCGGAGGTACGGGAGGCCTGATTAGCCTGGGGTCGCAGCAGGCCAGGCAATGCCTTTTTTCATACTTGCTGATGTTCCCTCCAGAGAGTTGCTCTGAAAGAGAAAGTAATGAACTGAGCACGCTGCAAAAAAAAAAAAAAAAAGACATTTCCACAAGCAATATCTGCTTAACTTGAAGGAGGTCCTGTGGTTTCAGTGTGATGGAAACTGGAAAACTCTGAGATTGCACTGTATTTTTATCAGTATTAAACTAAAAGTGTTTCATAACAGGCATAGCATAATCACCAGGGGACCTGAGCTGCATTTTCCTTTTTTCCTTTTAAACATAATTTTATGGGACAAAAAAACAAAAAACCAAAAAAACAACCAAAAACCATGAGCATTGACAAATACATTTATGAGGATGTTTTTGGGATTGCAGATGGTGTTTTATGTATTCTGATATATGGAGCTGCATAAGAACTGCTTGTTTATTCCTTGCAATCAGTTTCTCTGTCAGACATCAAGATGCTTAGCTAGCACCAAAAGCTGGGAAAAGAATAGGCTCCCTGGGTGTTGGCCAGAGTGAAGGACTTGCAGGGGTGTTGGACAGGAAGGGAAAAAGATGATTTGGACAGACATGAAACCTATATTTAAAATTTTTTTCCCTTATACTTTTTTTTTTTCATAACTGTAGTGTTTTTAAATACAAAGAATTCTGTTTCAAAGCAAAGCAGATGGAAGTTTTATTTTGAAAAAAAATCAAAATAAGCCTTTCTGTATACCATTTAGCAGATAATACTTTTTAAAATAAATACCAAAAAAAGCATATTTCATTTTCAACCTAAGTTATTCAGTGTGCCAAATAATATTGATCCCCTCACAACTCAAATCTTTGGTGGCATTATTGTCTTAAATCCCCCTTCCTCCTTATTTCTGATTTGAATTTGACAAAAACTGAGTTGAAGTGTGGGTGGGTGATTTGGAGAGGTTGTCTCAGATCTTCCCCCAGTGTGGAGGTTGTCTGCAGGGTGTTGGAGCACACCTTCATTGCCAGGCAAGAGTGTCATTCATGTTCCCTTCAGTGCTGCTTTAGGTTTACAGTACAAGAAGTACTAGGTGAGAGTGTCTGTGCATATGTATAGCTCAATTTTCTATAGTTCTAATTAACAACAGTGGAAGTAGTGGGGTGCTCACTGTCCCTGAATATTCTCACTACATAATCAGAGGCAAAAATCTCTCAGCATGGTTGCCAGTCACAGTGCCAAGCTTCCCTTTGCCAGAGTTTTGCTAGGTTCACCCTGGTCTTCATCAACAGATGCTTTGGGTGGCTCTGTCTTTGTCACAGTGAAGAAATGTTACCCTGATATAAAGCTGCAGGATGGGGGTGATGTTGTAATTTAAGAGAACAAAAATAAAAAAAACCAAACCAAAAACGTGGGAAGGGAAAAAAGAGGAGACTGTTAAAATTATTAGGGGATTTGGAAATCCTGTGCATGTGTTTGACATGCTGTTACTTTGGCTGGAATACATAAATGATGCATATCCTTGAGAAAATTTATTGCTTTCTCCTGCTACTCAAAACCAGCAGTCAGGACTGTTGTGTGTTGTGGCCTTTAGAAAAGGTTTCAGCCAGGTGGGCGCTGTGAAACTTCACTCACTTTGTGTTCAAACTGGACTTCTCGCCCCCTGTATACTGTCACAGTAGGACAAAAAAGAAAAGTTTCATTTTTGCTTAGTTTTAGTCTCTTTCCTGAAACAAATGGGCTTCTAAGATCTGTGGGTTCCTGATGGAGGCTGTAAATATTATATATATATCTGTCTGTTACTGTTACACTGAAATCCCAGGGAAAGCCTAATAAAAATGTGAATTTGGAATGAAAAAATTCAGTTTTGTTCAAGAGGCTTATGATATGGGCAAGTTTTGCACTGTAGTGGTAGTGGTTCCTGTAGTGGTAGAGAATTTTAGTAGGTATCAAAATACACTGAACTAGACTGAGTTTCAGAATAATTTTGCTGGGTTTTTTTCCTGTGTTTCACTTGGTGCCTGGCATTTACGTAAAGCCCTATAAAACAACAGTGCACATTGGAGCACAGTTTAGGCAAAAAGTATTTGGAACAGTTTCCCTAAAGGTACTCTGGTCAGACACGTCTTCTTTTTTTTAATGCATGACTGTGATTTTCTCTCGTCATGGCCAACTAAATTTGACATTTTGAGGACTGAGATTTAGATCAGTTCTTCCTTGTGGTTTTGCCAATTTATGGCTCTGATAAACCCTGTACATATGTTTTCACAGAGATTTGTGACATTTCCTGTGGCATCTCCTGAAAAATGTTTCCATTCTAGTGCTCCTATAAAATGAGCCCAAAGCAGAGGCTTGATATAAATTATTATGGAAAACATAATAGCCCATTAGACACCTACCAGGCTATGTTTTCTTCTCTAATTACTGTTTTTTAGGCCAATTATATCCTTCATCCTTCTGGTGTTGTACTACTTCCAAAGAGGAGGTGAAGAGGGTTTTTTGGTGTGAGAAAGTTTCGAAACCTCAAATTCAGTGGCAGATCAAAAGCTCATCAGATGCCACCGGTGATCTGGACTTTCCCTGTTCTGCAGATCCAGTTTGGTCCCAACCCCAGCTTCACTGGGGCTGGGGGCCCCATTTCTGATGGCTTACACATGTCTAGGGTAGAGGAAAGGACCCCGTGTCTTCCATGGATCATGACACTGGATCCAGCAATGGACTGGATTCCCATGCCAGGGCTTCTGGATCTCCTGTCATGAAGCCGAAACGTGTAAGACAAGGAAGCCCCTCTAAATGTGGAACCTGCTTCTCAGTTTTGCAGCCTTGGATCTGTCAGTCTTGAGGACACACACTGCTGTAACATCCATAGGAGACAGTCTGCAAACTGTGAGATCCCTGTCGAGTCAGAGTAGAGCTCTGGGCCTCTGGAGTAACCATACATTGGAGGGCATCCTGAAAGATGTGGTTTATTTCAGTATTCTGAGTTTGTGAGGGTTGTTTTCAATTGTGTTCCATTTGTATCTACACCAGATCTGAAATATTGCTTGGTCTTGCAAACTAAAATACAAAATTTTGCAGTTTCCCTACTGGCTTCATTACTGTTGCTTCCAGGGTGAGTCTTTCGAGCTGCTGTGGGAAAAGTCATAGCAGTATCAGCTCTGCTGGTGAGCTGCTTCGGTCTCTGACTCCACTGTACATGCTCAAGACTTTCACTGGTTCAGAGCCTTATTATTGGCATGTAATGGATGAGAAATGAACCATTTGCTATACTGAGTTACTGCTACTTCACTTCCCAAAGGTTTTCATATTATTAATCATTAGAAACTGCTGCAGTTGAACCTGCAGAATGCCAGATATCTGGAAAATGTAACAATGAAAGAAGTCCCAAGGGATAAGATTGAACTGGCCATATGGACTCTTGTGGGGTCCTGCCACAGCACTGTAGGTGTATGTGTGACTGCAGTAACGAGCTGACAGAGCTTTCTTATGATTTCTGAGATGCAAAAGAAGAAGAAGTAAAAAGAAACAAAGTTAATTTTACTCCAGTGAATTTAGAAGCAAAACTACAGATTTTACTCAACCTAGGAGGGCCAAATTTTTGTAATGGTGTTGGCCTTCTTTGGAGGTATTCCAGGTTCACACTGACAGGAGGATTTTGCCCTGAGGCAAGATATCCAGAGTTTTCTCTAGAGGAAGAGTAAATATTGTCATAGCTGTTTGTAATTGAAAGCATTAGGAGAAGACATTCATGAGACTGTCTTCAGCTGTAGCAACAAAGATCCATGGTTGCTACAGCTGGATGTCAGTCATTGCAAGTGTGGGATCCATGACTGCTTAGTCTCAGGGCACTGGGGGATAACGTTGTATTGCTTCAGCAAGCTGCTATCATCAGCAAAGCAAAGCAAGCTGCTAACTTCAGTAACCACCAGCTTAACAAATTGCCCTTCTTCCAGATACATCCATAAGGATAAGGGTTAGTGGTATCCTTACTGCATTTTCATTTGGTCAGACCTGGAAAATGAAGCTAGCAAACATCCATGCTGTTAAAAGTTGATTTCTTGCAGATTTGAAAACAGGGAGACTTCTCATCTCTAAGTTTTTATGACTGGGAACAGGGCTTGGCCAGCTCTGTTAACTGATACAATTGATTAATGCCTGTTTTCCTACTTGATTTATCATAATGTTGATATCCAGGCTGCTGTCCTGCAGAGCAGAGGCAGGGGCCCCGATGTTCTTGAGCAGCTGGGATTGCATCCGGTAGGAAGAGTTCACTTAGAGGTGAAGGATTCATACCAATTCATGCACTGAGATTCATCTTGGTTTTTTATTCTGTAGTGTCATGTTGCTACAGGATATTGTTTGAAGGCTTAAACTCCTTGTATCAATTTGATGCTGCTGAGTAGATTCTCTTTTGTCCATGTAGGTGGGTTTTTGAAATTAATCTAAAAAATATGCATGTGAAGAGGCAGATTTTAACAAAGTTTTGACTTGACCACTGGAAAAAGGTAGAAACTTGAAGGTCAGTATTGACTATGCTTTCACTATGGCACTGCGCAGTCAGCCATTGGTAATGAACATTATCATTCCCATTCTGTCAGAAAAGTAAAGCTATTCAGTCTGAAGATAGGCTTATTCCTGACTGGAATGATTTTAAAATATTAGGTCCAAAATGACTGAGATGTGTGAGTGGGTTCTGCCAAGCTGTGCTGTTTTAAAATTCTTTTCAACCCTATTGTGGACAGTACCATATAGAAAGAAAGGATTTATTTGAGGTTTTACCTTTCCTGTTTGTGAACTGAACTGGCTACTGATATACACAGGGATGTTGTTTGAAAAGATCAGCGTCTGCATGGAGAACTGACCTTTGAATACCAGCCCTCAGAAAAATACATATCAGGGTCTCATTCCTTGTCCCCCACCATGGGATGAACACAGCAGATTCCTTCATTAGGTGCCTTTTCATTACCAATTGCTTTTGCCCATATGACGTATTCGTTGGATGTTTTGGAACTTCATGTGGATTAGTTACATTTTTTAGTGCTTGAAAGATGCTCAGTTTAAGGTATTTGGGTCCTTTGCAAATAGGCTGTAGGGACTAGGTTAGGTATTTATTAGTATGCTGCTTTCCATGAGTAATAAAATTGTTGGAGTATATAAAGTTATTTGTCCTTCCTGAGGAAAAGCAGCTCTTGCTGTGTAAATCAGGCTCCATGCCATCATGATCCGTAGTAGAAGTGTGAGTTTTGCTAACCTGCATTTGTCTAACAATGTTTGTTACTGTTATTTTTCTAGGGTGCAAGTGCTTACATTCTAAACTATTTTCTGTACATTATGTGGGCTCTGTGTTTTGCTTTCCTGGCAGTCTCCCTGGTCAGAGTGTTTGCTCCTTATGCCTGCGGCTCTGGAATCCCAGAGGTGAGTTTCTCTTTATGTATGAATATCTAAAAAAAACAGAAACAACAACAACAACAAAATTTACTGCCTTTTCCCATGGTACCATGAGATAGCGTAGCAACAAGAAAATTGTCTTTCCATCTCATCTGCCTTCATTCCTTTGTCTATGCTTTTATGGTGATCATCTAAGTTTTTCATAGTCAAAACTGTTCATATGTCACTGTGACAGGTTAATGCACGTTCCAGAGTGTGAATTAAAAATCAACATCTCCAAGAGACACATACTCAATAGAAGATTATAGAGACTTTTCCTAGGATTAAATTACTTGGGCCAGTTACAAAACCAGTTATTTTCTGGGCTAGACTCTAAATAAAAGCAAAATAAAAAAAAGGGGGAGGGCTACAAAGCTAAGGTTCCCATAGCTACTGAAGATGTCCATTATTTGGGATACTTGAAAAGTGTCTGGTGCACATCTTTTGCTAACTGTGTTCCTGAACAAACATAATGTACATTATGCCAGCATGGCAACATTATAGCAGCCAAAATGTCTACTTGATTTTCAATATTTTACACATTGAGCCTCAGTCCATATTTAAGCTGTTAAATGAAGAACCTTGTATTTCAACCAGCCAAGTCATTAAAAGTCTTTGAAATCAGGGTAGTCTTTTGTTAAAAGTGCTATGGAACTGCTGGAATTATTATTTAGGAATCTGGCAGACAGAATCAACCGCCCAAAGTTTAGAAATCTTGGCATACTTTTGTTCTTGTTCTCTAAGAGAAGCATCCAAATGTTTCAAAAAAACTCACCACAAATAATTTAAAATATTTGAATAATTTCTATGTATGTGTTTGTTATGTGTGTGATATATTTGTGGTTTTAAAAAGTCTTCACAGTTAACTATAAAGCCAGTTTCAACTGGTAAATCCCTCGTGTGAGGGGATTCTCAGCTCCAGCCCATTTCCAGGCTTAGAGTCCAAACCCAAATCCCACCCAGCAGCCTGTGTGTCATGCACATGCATTGTGCTCTTTCCTAGCCACTCAGTAGCAAAATTAAGACAAAATGTGTAGAAATATGATCTTTTGGACTTTCTCATTTCATAATAGGTGTATGCTTTTATGGCACAGTGATTCCAAATATCTAGAACTATTTTGTGTGTTTTATCTGGAAAAAGTCTGTTGTTGTTGATTTGCTTTTTTAATGTTTTGTCAAACTTGACTCCAGTTTAACTCTGATCTTGTAAGCCAAGGAGATATGCAAGAGTTTCATATTTCTACTGATCTCTGTGAGAGTCCTTACTGCCTGTTATGGGGACCACCCGTAACAGCAGTAAAAGTGTGGTCTGCTTAACCCCTGCTCAGATATTGCTGTGGGAAAGCTGCCCTACCTACGGTTTCTTTCTCTGCATCACTGTCTCTTTTCAAGCAGTCTGCAACTTTTTAAACTCTGCTGGAGTTTTAACTCCATTTGGAAGTTCAGAGTAGAAAAGGTTTCTTCATCTCTTCAACGTGTTCTTCCTGCTTTCCAGATAAAAACCATCTTGAGTGGGTTCATTATTAGGGGCTACCTGGGAAAATGGACACTTCTAATCAAAACAGTCACCTTGGTTCTGGTGGTGTCTTCAGGCCTCAGCCTTGGCAAAGAGGGCCCGTTAGTCCATGTGGCCTGTTGCTGCGGAAACTTCTTCAGCAGCCTTTTCTCAAAGTACAGCAAGAATGAAGGAAAGAGAAGAGAGGTGAGGCTTATAAATTTCTAATTTCCCTGTCTGGATACTCAGGGTTTCAAACTACTCATGCCTTGTATGTAAACATTTGCTTTTTAGGTCCTTTCTGCTGCAGCTGCTGCAGGAGTTTCTGTTGCCTTTGGGGCTCCAATTGGAGGTGTGCTTTTTAGTCTGGAAGAGGTGAGATCTGGCAGTTGAAATGCTTCAATAAATATATTTTAATTTGATACTTTTCTCCAATATCACTCATTATTTTTCAAATATTTATATGCTTATTTTTTCTTCTAAAACAAAAATAATTATGATTTTTAGTAATAAGAAATAACCAGATATTTTAGCATAATCCGAGTAGCAGAAGGGCATTGGCTTTCTGGAAACAAATTAGTTTATTAATATGGAAATAGATCCATGTGCTGAGGTTTCTCCATCCTTCGGCTTGCTAATGCGTAGACCAAGCTGTCAAGCATTTCTTATACTCTCTAGACAGCACCTCTGGATTTAAATTTATTGATTTTAAACTGGTTGCTACTCCTTTTCTGAAATCTGAAAATGGATTTTCTGATACCTTTGTGAGCACACTCTGGCTGCGGTAAGGACTAGTGCTCGCAGTAAAGTTAAATGAAACAGATCGTGATGGTAGCTAAAGGAAGCACCCTCTGTCACACTCAGTGAAATGTTTATGGTCTTTGGTTGGTTTAGGTCAGCTACTACTTTCCTCTGAAAACCCTCTGGAGGTCATTTTTTGCTGCTCTCGTGGCTGCATTCACACTGAGGTCCATCAATCCTTTTGGAAACAGCCGACTGGTCCTGTTCTACGTGGAGTACCACACCCCCTGGTACATGGCCGAGCTCTTCCCCTTCATCCTGCTCGGCGTCTTCGGGGGCCTCTGGGGGACCCTCTTTATCCGATGCAACATTGCCTGGTGCAGGAGGCGAAAAACCACCAGGCTTGGGAAATACCCAGTGCTGGAGGTCATCCTGATAACAGCTATCACTGCCATCATTGCCTACCCCAACCCCTACACCCGCAGGAGCACCAGCGAGCTGATCTCTGAGCTCTTCAATGACTGCGGTGCCCTGGAGTCCTCGCAGCTCTGCGACTACATCAATGACCCGAACATGACCCGGCCAGTGGATGACATTCCCGACAGACCTGCTGGCCCCGGAGTCTACTCTGCCATGTGGCAGCTCGCCTTGGCTTTGGTGTTCAAAATTGTCATCACGATCTTCACTTTTGGCATGAAGGTAAATCGGGGACGGGCGCAGGAGCTGTCGTGAGTGCAGCCACGGGCAGCTGCTCTCTCGGGCAGGGCTCGCCTGCCTCTGACCTGCCCCAGCCACGGAGCTGTCACTGAGATGCAGTGACTGAGGGGCTCACCTGCCTGGCAGCACCTTGCCCTGTGGGCCCTGCTTTTCCACCTTCTCCTCGTCTGTGGTTTTGTTAAATGGAAAAGAAATCTGTATGGGAATTTAAACCCGCTCTTGCCAATAAGCAGTTTCAAGATGATTCCTGCTGCAGCTCTTTTTTAGCTCTCTCATGGATATGGGCTATTTACAGTGTTGTTTGTCTTGTTGGATTAATGTCTTAATGTGGCTCAAGGTAGCTATGCTCAAGGAAGTAATAATTTTAAATTTACTATTTTACTCATTTAGAGCATCACAAAAATACAGAACTGTCTGAAAAGGTCTATTTTTGGATCTTTTTAACCACTGTAGCTTGGAAAAAAAAAAGAGGAATGAATGAGAAGGCTTACTGATGTGTCATTTGAATATTCTGGATTTGCAGCTTTTTCCTTCAACAACTCCTTCTTCCCATAAATGAGTGATGAAAGGTCCAAGAACAATTTATCCAAGCTTTCAATATATACCAAGCTGTTTGTGGTGAGCTCTATATATCTGATAATCAGAGCACATAAAAAACAAGTTCTGTCTGTCTGCAGCTCCCATTATCTGAGCATTTATTTCTGGATCTGATGGCTGCAGACAATGAGAAGTTTTTCTTAGTTATACACTATATTCTATACCATGCCCTAAACTAAAGTATCTCATTTTTCTCTTAAACACTGCACTTGAACTGAGGATCCATTTTTAGCCTTCCACTCTAGAAACTGATTTATGGCTGACAGCCCATTCTTGTGGTTGTTCATTAAAAGCTTTGGTTCTTTATTTGAAATGTGATTCTTATTTATCCTATATATTTAAAATTTGTTAGAAACACTTAACAGTTTCAACCAGTCTGTAAAAGAATGGCCAAAATAGCTTTACCCACTAAATCTAGAAGACTCAATCGAACTGCATCAGCAAAGTTAACTTTATATGGTGGGGGCTGTAGCATCTGCTGTTATCAGCCCTCAGGGCCATGCTGATGAGGTGATTAGTTAAGTTCTCTAGGAAGCTCAAGGTATATTTTCAGACTGAAAAAGATATAATAGGCTTTCCTCCCTGAAAACAACAAAAGCTTCCTGCAAGTCCTTGTTACAGATCTAAATTGTCTTCTCCAGCAGGAATGTATCTCCAGCTTGCTGGTTCACTTGACACCTAAGAGGAATTGCGTTTAGCGAAGGAAAAGTGAATTTTTATTTTCTTTTTTTTCCCATCCCTTATCATTTCAATACTGTTTATAAAGGTTTGTGACTTTTAAAGGTTTGTGTCTTTGTATAGCAGACATCAAAGTTATGATTCGTAGAGCTTCTTGGAAAATATATTGTAAACTGAGATGGAAAATTAGCTGCCTCTGAGCAGTCAGCCTCCTTTCACTGAACTTTTATTCTTCATTTGACATTTAATTTAAAATATGGTCTGATTTAGCCTGAAAAAGTTGTCATAAAACCATAAAGTGCCATCCATAAACCATAAACCATCCATCTGATAGAGGGTGAAATCAAGATGTTATTTTCAGTTAAGCTTATTCTCAAGCCTATGACAAAGCCATCAGCAGCTCCTGACTTCCTGCTGAGAAAGCAATAAAGGCAAAGCCGGGAATGTCTTGGCTTCAAAAGCAAACTATTATTCAGAAACAGCATTTATCTCCCCAATTCAGTGGGATACAGCCGGTGAGATTCAAAATTTCTTTAAAAAATGCATGAACATTTTATAAAGCTAACAATACACATGTAGCCACATAAACTCAGTCACTGCAGAAAACTGTCAGACTATGGGGATCAGCACTGTAGGCTGCCATGAGGCTCTAGAAACTTGGTTCTCTTGCTGTTAATAAAAATTGTTTGCTACTGGTCATTTTTCTCAAGGTGCTCATGTGTCTGTATTTCATTCCAGATCCCTTCAGGCCTTTTTATTCCTAGCATGGCTGTTGGAGCCATGGCTGGCAGGATGGTTGGGATTGGAGTGGAACAGCTGGCATATCACCATCATGACTGGATCATCTTCAGGAACTGGTGCAGACCTGGGGCAGACTGTGTCACACCCGGACTTTATGCTATGGTGGGAGCAGCAGCTTGCTTGGGTACGGCCTCTGCTGGTCACTGGTTTGTGTGTGACCAGCACTGATGCTTGTGGACATGCTTAGGAGGGGCTTGTGTTTGTGTTAGCTGCTGTGTTGGCATTTCTGGGTGCAACAGAGGTTGAAATCAAGATGTGATAAGCTAAAGAATGGGAGGCTTCTTCTACTGGTTGCTCCAGTGATCTGCCAGGTAGTCAGCAACAGAAAGGCTTAGAGTCATCAATACCTACTCCTTGTAATCTGCCAAAAAGCACAGAAAAGGAAAGAAAACAATTGCAGTGAGGCTGCAGGTTTCCAAGCAGGAGTAATTTTACTTGCATTTTTTCCATTTGATGTAGTGAAATTCGATGTAATGAAATTCACTCTAACTGGACTAAAGCTACTTACTTGTTTAGACTGTGCTCTCTCTCAGGGCAGGGAAAAAACATCCCAGTTCTGGCTAAATTTTAGGCTACACAGAGGTAAAAATTCTGGGTCTTATTTTGGTTGTGTGTCACGCTATGGTCAACTGAGCTGTATTTTGGTTTTCATTTTGATCATAGGCCAGTATTGAATTACACTCAATCAATAGGATTTATTGGATATAACAGCAATGATCTGTTAACTATTAAAGCAAAATCATTGAATATTACCTCACATATCAAATTTCTAGCCATAGATGCAACAAGAATGTTACAAGCATACCATCTGAACATGTTTTTACCTGAGCATATATTTCCCCATGTGTACTTGCATATTCTGTCTCCTTTTGTTGCTGTTATTGATATCATCAGGGGGTGAAAAAATAGTGGGGAAGCATAACAAATGAGTAATGTGATTGGGTAGGTTTGAAATGAAAGATGTACTCAAGGAAGAGATGGAAAATTTTCAGATTTGGATGCTCATATTGGAAAAGCAGGATCATTTGTGGCATCAATATAGAGGAAGGAAGGGTGGGATTTGCTAGAAAATTTAATATCTGTAATGGAGATGTCAACACCTGAGCTTAACTGTCTTGATACCCTCACAGTCAAAACAGAAAAATGAGGTATGGGAAAGATCAGTCTTGTCTGGCAATACACGTCTGAAACGAGGCAAATGAATGGATGAATTTGGCCTCAAAAGGACCTGTTTTTATCTAGAGATTATAAAGGCAATCTGGATCATCCCTTTGGATGTGAACACCCACAGCAGTGTAGACACATTAAAAAAAGCTAGAACGAATCTTACTGTCCAAACAAGTAAAGCACTTCCTCTTTTCGATAAATGATCCTAATGTTCATAAAAGAGATAATACACAAAAATTTGGCTCTGATATTGCAGTTGATCTGCTAGTCAGCATAGAGTCACAGAAGCATAGAATATGCTGAGTTGGAAGGGACCCATCAGGATCATGAAGTCCAAATCCTGTCTGTGCACAGGGCACTCCAAAAATCCCACCATGTGCTTGAGAGCATTGTTCAAATGCCTCTTGAACTTCGTCAGCCTTGGTGCTGTGACCAGTTCCTTGGGCAGCCTGTTCCAGTGCCCAACCACCTTCTGGGTGAAAAATCTTTTCCTGATATCCAGCCTAAGCCTCACTGACTCAGCTTCATGCCATTTCCTTGGGTCCTGTCACTGGTCACCAGAGTGAAGAGATTGGTGCCTGCCCCTCTGCTTGCCCTTGTGAGAATGTTAGAGAGCACAATGAGGTCTCTCCTTAGCGCCCTCCAGGCTGAACAGAACATGTGACCTCAGCCACTCCTCAAAAGCCTTCCCCCTTCAGACCCGTCACCACTCTCCTTTGGATGGTTTCTTATCAGAAGAATAATGTCTTTTATATATTATGGTGCCCAAAACTGCACAGAGGGCTCAAGGTGAGACTGTAATATCTTCCTCTTTTAAAAGGTCCAAATTAAGGTGCAGTGGGTTTTAATAGCATGGTGACACATACAGTAGAATGGTCACAGCTTGTACTTAAGCTGTTTTGTACCAAAACCTATCTTGCCTAAAGTAAGAGATATGGTGTAAGTATTAAATGAGCCTTACTCTGGTATTTGCTCTCAGCTTTTCACAGTCAGAAGTTTAAGGCATTCCTCAGATGAAATTCATATCTGGATCGTAGTGTTATGTAATCAACAATCTAATATTTCTGTATGCTGCTAGCTAAAAAGCATCTTTTAATGACCTGTTTCTGATTTTTCTCATCTAAAATGGGGCTGTATTTTGAGACCTAAAAATAGGAGATTTATTACATTTACCTTTTGAACAGAGGCAAAGAAATGTTACCTAATAATTCAGAGATACATACATACTTGTCCTCAGTTATGTGAATATTTTTATCCTTTAATGTAAACTGAAGGAGCAAGGAGCTTGCTTATGAAATTAATATGGAAAGACTAGATTGAAAAATAAAGCTACAACCCTGCCTGTGGCTGCATGCCTGGATGGCCTCAAACCAAATTGAACACAGTTCAAACTGTATTACTGTAGAGATATCAAAAGCAAGGGTTTAAGCTATAACATAGCTCTTTCAGTGGCCCTAAGATGTTCTCTTGTAACTGTGTTGTGCCCAAAAATAATGCTCAGCTTTCTCTTCAGTATGACTGCAATAAGTAGGCCAGTGTGAAAGCCACCTCTCCACGCTCCTACCTGCCTCAGCTGTGATACTTAACTGATTCTTGGAGTCGTTTTAGAGGGCTAATGGCAAGGTTTAATTTTACTTTCTCAAGTATCCATTAAAGCTGATTTTTTTTGGCATCCTTTCTGGTTTTAAAGCCCTGTCTTTTAGCATTCGTTGTTTGCTTTTAAATGCTAGCAACTTTGGCATGAGCAAGTTCACTCAGCCTTTTTGATGAAAATTGCAGTAGATGAAAAATACTTTTCTTCGGTGAAATAAGCCTAAAAGTATAAGGGCAAAGTACACAGCATAAATAATTACATGGGTTTTTTGAGTGTAAGGCTCAAAAATATAAATGAGTTGCTTAGTATGTATACCAGCACTGAGAGAAACGTGAGTCTTTTCCTTGTTGGCAGGTGGTGTTACTCGAATGACGGTCTCTCTGGTGGTGATTATGTTTGAGCTAACTGGAGGCCTGGAGTACATTGTGCCTCTTATGGCTGCCGCTGTCACAAGCAAGTGGGTGGCAGATGCGTTCGGAAAAGAAGGGATCTATGAAGCTCACATTCATCTGAATGGCTACCCCTTCCTGGATGTGAAGGATGAGTTCACCCACCGAACCCTGGCCACTGACGTGATGAGACCCAGGCGTGGCGAAGCTCCTCTCTCTGTTCTGACACAAGACAGCATGACAGTGGAGGATGTGGAGACACTGATCAAAGAGACCGATTACAATGGCTTTCCAGTGGTGGTTTCAAAAGACTCGGAGAGACTTATTGGGTTTGCACAGAGACGAGAGCTGATCCTTGCCATAAGTAAGTAGAGTATCAATGTGCAAAAGTTTGATTTTGAGAGGAGTTTTTATAAGGTAGGAGGTTAGCAGTGTTACTCACCTTAAAGAATGGATAAACAAGAACTAAATCTAACTTTTTCTTCAAATCTGACTTCTACTGGTTGCTAGGACCTGGAAGATTTTCTATTGCATCATACCACCTGGTAGGAATTTGTGGGCTTGACACTTGAGGGTTTAATTTTGCTGTCACTCAAAACAGTAAAAAAGAATTCTTTTAGACACAACAGAGAGAAACTCAGCTCATAGGGCCAGAGTTTTTGAACCAGAACCAGGTCAAAAGCCAGTGCAGTGCTCAGCTTCTTTCAGTCTCCATGGGCTTCCAGAAGCTGCTGGGGCAGTCATGAACATTTGTCACCCATTGATGAAATACCCTGTGCTTCTTTCTGTTGCTCTGCCTCAGTTTTTCCTCACATGCAGACTTCTAGTGCTACAGGTGGAAAGCTTTTCAGTGGACAGTGTTTTTTGGTAAAAATGACTGAATTTTGTCTGGCATCCAGTGGAGAGCTGGCTGGTTGCCTGAGGGTCCGGGTCCAGGTCATTAAAGATTTTGACTGTCAGGTCCTTTCCTGGTTGACCTGATGACTAAGTGGAGATTGAAGAACAAGTATGTTGGATGAAAGCAAGTGTTCCCTCCTTTTCTGGACCCAGAGCCTTCAGACCTGCAGAGGTCTGTGAGGCTGGCCCACTGTCTGCGCCCAGTTCTGGCACTCCTGTGGTGTTGAGGGCCAGCTGGGCAGGCAGGCAAGATGCCATCTGGGCATGGTTGCCTTGCACTTTGCAAGGGAATGGAATGTCTGGTATATTCAAATCTCCTTGACTTGGAATTATTCTTCTCTGCATGGTCTTCTTTCATTGGTGTTATTCAGGCACCTTAAAAAAGCTGTTGTCTTGGATGGAAATTCATGTATTTTTCAGACAAGAAAATTTGGGTTATTTTTGAAGGCTGCTTTCCAGCTCACTTCCCACAAAACTAAAACAAAAATTTGGAAAAAACAATGGTCTTTAAAGTACGTGTTTTAGATGTATTTAGCCTCCTCCGAGTCTGTCTTTCTCACTGCCCATGCCATGTCATTCATGGCTTTAACACTTGGTGCCTTCCAAAGTTAATGGTATTTTGCATCTCCTTTCAGGAAGGAATGCCAGTGGGAAAATTGTATGGACTGAAGATGCAGAGCCCTTGCTTTAAAATCAGAAAGATCAGAGGCTGCTTGAAGCCAGTCAAAGAACTTAGAGTTACTGAACCTTTTGATTCAGGTCATAAATGGCAGTGTGGCTGAATGGTCTTGCCAGAAGATGTGAGAAAGTATCCAGCTATGAACTGATAACAAAGAAGTCAGTTAAAATTAAACTCAGTAAACATTTAGATCAAAATGCTTTCCTGTTCAAAAACTGTTTCTTTGACATCTGGATTTTTCAGAGGAAAAGGTACTGACTCCCGATCAGTTCTAGTTAAGAGCATCTTTCATAGGAAATGAGACTGAACTTGGATTTGGGCAGAGCAAACAATGCTAGCAACCTTTAATTGCTAATCCTCTTTCTCCGAAGTTGCTTTGCCCGAATTTCGGAAGTTGTTATGGCTCATTACCACAAGGGTAGCTAATGTGTTCTGAACCTCCACCTCATCTTGTTCATGGTTGTGATCATGGAGCCATACACCAAGTCTCCTTAAGCCATAAAATTACTTACCAAGAGATAAACATCACACACGGTGAAGCATCTCTTATTCACCTGTACAGGTTCACCTGCTCAGCCTGACAGAGGTACTGGAGTTACATCTCAGAAGAACATAAACCCCATCCATGCAGCACTTCAGCCAGGGAATGAGGTCTTATGAAAAGCAGAGTCAGGCCCACTCTTTCACCGGTATCTTTTTTCCTGACATTGTGCCCTGCAGAAGGCCTCCTTCATTTGAACTAGCTCTGGTACCTCTACATAAGAATACTTTGCACTTCATAGAGACATGGTTTCAACCAAGAAATTCATCTTCTTTCTCAGGTCCAGTTAATTGTGCATCAGAAGTATGGTGGTCCAGGGAATACTCTGGGGAAGTACTCCAATTCCCTCCAATTCCCTCACACATCTGCCTTCTTAAATGAAGGCAATGGCCGCTGAGCCTTGCATCAAATACCCATTCCCACACAGATATTTGCCTCATGATTTACCCCTGCATAATTTCTTTCTTACTGAGTGGAGCACGGAGCATGCTCTAGAAATGCATCAAATACCTGTTAAGTGAATGCCATTTCCAATTGCTCAGGAGCATGCTCAGGAGTATTGTGTCCTTCCACTGATCATTGTTGAGTAGTTAAGGTGGCAGAGTCACCCTCTGGGAAGAGGTGTCTACATTTTAGATGACACCTACTTAACAGTCTTACAGATGGGAGTTTTTGACACTGTAAAGATTTTCTTAAATTTAGCCAGCTCCAGAGGCACCATGCAAAAGGCAGAGCCTTGGACAGTAGCCAGGTGGCCTGTATAATATGCTTTTTCCAGTGTGGAGTTGAGAGACCAACACAGTTGATATAGGCTGTGAAATGTGAACCCCTGAATATGAGAGGCTGTTTCACATTTGGGAGAATTAATTCACTCTCTAACTATGACAAGAGCCCTCTGCATAGATTACTTTATAAACCCAGACATTTTCATCCATTTGCTTTGCTCTTTCTGTTAATCTGTATCTGTTTTTCTTACCCATTAACTGCAGAAATGATCTGCTCTTCTGCTGTACCTTTACTCTCACTCCCTCATCCAGTGAGACTGCATAGAAAATCTACCATTTTTCTGATGCCACTGAATTTACTCCATAGTACTACATCATTCAAATTTCTCTAGAGAAGTGTTTGACATGGAAGAGTGAAATCATGGCTTTGGCTAATCACTGCTGTTCGGGGTCATTGCTGCCTTGGGAACAGCAATGTGGTAACCAA
This sequence comes from Erpornis zantholeuca, assembly GCA_013400515.1. Classification (NCBI taxonomy): domain Eukaryota; kingdom Metazoa; phylum Chordata; class Aves; order Passeriformes; family Timaliidae; genus Erpornis; species Erpornis zantholeuca. The sequence continues at coordinate 367,854 of VZTN01014288.1, read as the reverse complement.
AATGCTTGGCCCTATTTCTTAGGGTGAAGCATTGGGAAGGAAATACCTAGCTGTCAAAGGTTTTTATCAAAGGGTGGGGGTTACTTTCAGTTTGACTAATGTTACCTCTTAGCACAGATCACATATCAAAGAACTATGCAGACATATTCACACTTGATGTTAATTAGATGTATGAGTTGAAACAAGCTGAGACAAAACTAACATCGTTCCTGTAAATTGCAATAGGGCTAGTAATACGTGGGGTGAGAAGGTTGGGAATCATATACTGTACTGATACTAGGTTTGAGCCAGCACTGCCTCAGTTCCAGAAATGTTACAAGACAATGATCATTAAATGTAAAAAGAAATTGCAGCTGGAACGTGTTGGAAACCATCACTGTCACACATTACAAGTCACAGGAGCAGGTTTCTGCACTCTGATTGATGACAGAGTTCCAAGAATATTTACATATTTACATATGCTTTGTGTATGAGTTGGTATACCTCTCAAGAACAGAACTTGCTAATTCTGTTATTAACTTATGTTAATTGAAGGTAATAATTTAACTATTTCCAAGAATTTATTAAAAAAAAAATAGTTAAACCCTCAGGGCCAAACATATGCTTATTCTGGGGAGATAAAAGTTGTCTCTCATTTGGAAATGTGTCTCATATAATGTTTATGCCCTGTAGTGTTGAGTAGAGATGAGGTAAACACTACAAAGAAAACAAACCACTTGAATGGTAAGTGTTCTTCTTGGAGCATACTTCAAGTGAAAGGCTTATAATGATCATGTAAGCTCCAGATGTAGTGTCATGTCACTTCATAGTTTGATCAAAATATTAATGATAGCTTTTGAACTTTTGAAAGTGGTCACTACATGCTGTTTACCCCTATATTTTTTCCTCCCTTTACTATTTTCCTTTAAGTAGGAAGCTAATTTCTTTTTCTTTTTTAAAATCTAGATATGCAAACTATTTAAGGCATTAAGTATAAAACCACAAAATTTACCCTGTGTGCCAGAGAGGTGTGCTGGTCTAGAACAACATCCACACTGCCCCTGGATCCCTGGAATGTGAATTTGTCTTTCCCCAGCTCTTTGTTCATAAATCCATTCACCGTGTCCACATTTTCCCAACTCCACTGAAAAGTTTTGCTCCAAGCCAGCTGGGATCTTACACAGCTGTTGCCTCCACTCCTTCATCCATGTAATAAAATTTCTGTTGTGATTCTCACAATGGAGGAAATTATGTGCAGTCATTTGAATTTGACAGAAATTGGATTAATGAAGTTTGTGAATGCAATGAGCTGCATATCTATTCAGAAAAGCATTATCCCAACCAAGGAAAAGTGTGTATCTGTAAAAATATCACTTACATTTGCTTTGAGGGAGCAATGTCTCAAGGAAATTCAAGTTTACTCAGTAACCCACATTTCTGTGACTTCAGTAAGTTAAAGCCAAAAACAGACCTTGCTTTCCAAAGGAAGAATTTTTTTTTATTATCAAGCTTAATTCACTATCTACACCAATCTTTGTGTTGCACAGAGAATGCAAGACAGCGGCAGGATGGGGTGGTGAGCAACTCCATCGTGTACTTCACCGAAGACCCCCCAGAACTGCCACCCAACAGTCCCCACCCACTGAAACTGCGGCGTATTCTCAACCTGAGCCCTTTCACTGTCACTGACCACACGCCGATGGAGACCGTCGTCGATATTTTCCGAAAGCTTGGGCTCCGGCAGTGTCTGGTCACTCGCAGTGGGTGAGTAGTTGACAGTCAAGTGAATATTTTAATTTTGTCTTATTTTGTGAATGGATGAATGAGGGAACCCAGCTTGTGTCTTTCCAGGGCAGCAAAAGAAGTCAGACTCAGAACCAAAATGGTGCTAGCAGGGTGTTTTATTTCATTCTGTTCTCCCAAATCCTTAGTGTATTCTCATTTAGATAAGGTGAAAATAAATACAAAATAAACTGTTCTGGCTTCCACTATCATTCAGTTTTCAACAGAGGCAGGTTTGGCAAGCAGTATTGTTTGCAGAGAATGGGCCTATTTCGAGACAACCAGCTAGATTATATGTTTGTGAAGGCTGTGATAAAGGTGTCACTGGAGGAAAATTAATCTGTTCAACTTTCTTTATTGGGTAATGGAAAGGAGTATAAACCAAAGGCCCTCAAAGAAAAGCTGAAGGAGGTGGGCAAACATGAGATTAGGAGAATAAAAAGCTGCACCATGTGGACTGGAAATAACATCCCATAGTTCCAATGGAATTTGAGCTATTTGGGCATCATGGCTCATCCCAGGATCTACTGCTAGCAGGTTAGCCAAACCAGAGCCATCACTTCCAGATGTGGAAGACTAAAATTTATTCTTCTGTTAAAAAGCCTTTTCGTTATTCAAAAATATTGCATATATATTGTTACTGTCAATGCTGTATGCTCAGCATTAAGAAAATAACCATTATTGGGACACAGTTTTAGATTCTGATTTTAGGTGCCAAGATCTTGCATTTTAGAACCTAGATGAAATGAAAGGTGGAAAAACTATTAACAATGACATAGTTTCAAAATTCAGTGCCTAATGGTCTTCAAGGACTGGAAGTAAAAGCCCTTGAATATTGAGGGTTATGAAATTTTTGACTCTTGGGGCCAGACATCCCATAGGCCTCATCTTTCTTGACAGATATAATTCATTTAGGTTCACATAAATGAGAAATTACCATTTAAATTTGAAGGAATTATGCTGTCAGACAATGAGAGTTTCAGAGATCCTGTGCTTTAGCTTACTTTGTGTATTACCAAGCACTGATGCCTTGGGTTTGACTGCTGGTCCTCTGCAGCCTGAGCCTAAGGAAACTTATTATTTTGTTGTACAAAGTGTTAGTTGTAGCTCCTCACTGAGTTATGTTCTGAACAAAAAGAGGTAACAAGCCAAAGTATTTCAATTCATTACTGTGGCTGGGGTAGTAGAAATACATGAGGTGAGAATACTTTTATAAAAAGATAATAATTGGGGAATAGATGAGATGGACAGTACTGTATGGAGGCACACACAAAATGTCCCTGCAGCTGAACAAGATAAAAACCCGGATGATATATGAGATGATTGTTGACCTTTTGTTTCCTTTTCTCTTACAGGAGGTTGCTGGGTATCATAACTAAAAAGGATGTATTAAGACACATGGCTCAAATGGCAAACCAGGACCCTGAATCTATCATGTTTAACTAGATTGGTAAAGAAGAAGAAAGAAACCCCAAAGGAATCCCTTCTAGATTAACACAAAGGCTGTGTTTTGTGTTTCACCTTGCTTAAAGAGAAAAAGGTAATGTATATGAGGAATGGCCTGACATGCCTCTGACAGAGGGAGTGGATGCAGGACAGCACTTATTTCATGAGGAGGGCAGTTTAGAAGCTCTGAGCAGCTGCAGACATCAAGCTGTGTTTCCTTAATGAGATTCCCAACAGCTCAATTGGAGTGCTGGTGGGTGTAAGCCATGCGGTGCTCAGAGACAAAGAACCAGGAGCACCAGTGGGAGGCATCAAGGTCACAGTAACTCATGAGGCAGGTGTGAAGAGTAGCAGACACTGTTTATGTACAAGCTGCTAAGAGATATAAAGGTTTGTGTTCCAAGCCAGAGAGTGTAGATGAGTAATGTCAGTTGCTTTTGTTACTGGAATCATGGCTATTTATTTGCTACTGAGTTATAGCATTTTCATGACAGACAAAAACTGTCATATTTTTAAATGAAAGATTTTGTCATCTTCATTTATTTTGTAAATGTTTAATGAAACAAGACTGGAGTTAAGTCTTAAGAAAAGAGTAAGAGTATGCCTCAACTCACTTTAAAATGTAGAGTCCCTTGCTCCCTGCTTTAGTCTTTTGAATTTTATACTGCTTAGCATTTCTGTCAAACAGCTTCCCCTTACTAATGTTAAAATGGGATTTATTTGTAACAATTTATTATCTCTCTATGCAATTTTGCATACAAGTACTGTAAAATTTAGTATTTTGTGGTTTGCTGTGGTAACTGGAAAAAATGTAGAAGCCCATAAAATAGTTTTCAAAAGCACTAAAAGTGCAGTGGTATCCATCCCTCATCAGTGTTAGTGACAAGAGATTGAATCTCTCACCTGTCTTCCCTTGTGTACATCACCATTTTTCACAAATGAATGAAATTCTGCATTCATTCTTGGTTCTCCACTTAGATCCTTTTTGTCATTGCTCTTTCTTGGCATTTGTCTGCACCTGCCAAGAGATTGCTGAAATTAATTTAACAGCCATAGACACTTACTCTGTAAGATATCTACTTTTTATGCACCTGTCAGTCATAGGACTGTGGAATCCGTCTCCACAACACTGTGGCTGGATAAGATCAGGGGGACTGAGAATGCAAATGATCATAGGAAAGCTTTAAGTATTTATCTGTTTGCACCAAGAACACAAGGTTTAACAGACCCTGGTAGAGACCTCTAAGTCGCTCAGGTAAAAATGCTAAATTTTCCCAAACCCTTGTTCTCGTCCTGTGTGAGATACAGAGGGTCAACCCTTTAGTCAATACTGCTATCAGTAACAGAATACCAAACTGTACCTGCTAAAACATAATTCACGCTGCCCAGGCTTTGCTTTATAGGCATAAACTTAAGGACTGGAGAAAGGTTGCATTCTAACTTGGATGCCCTGAATCCCTTTCAACCTCCTGGTCCCTTCATTTTGGCATCGAAGACCTTTGGTATTATTATTCAAATTCACACAGCTGACCAGTGGTATTCAGATTGTCCCTGTGGACAGAGATGAGCAGTGTCCTTTCATGCCAGAACAGCCCAAACCCAGACTGCTGCTCTAACATGTAGGCAATGTGCATGATTATTGTGTCCCTGAGCCGAGACAACCACTCAGGTGCACCCTGAGTTAGATGGCAAAGTTTTGTGTCACAAATTCCTCCTCTTATCTCCAGTGACCCTGCTTCCTTCTGGCACGTGTCCCACTGCATTCACACGGAGTACGGCCTGAATTCCTGAAGTAAAAGAAACGGAAGTAAAGGGATAATTTTAATCTGTTAAGTACTCCACTTAACAATGGTATTTGCAACAGACTGACTGAAATATACATAGCTCTGGCCAAAGCCCATAAATATTTCAGTGTATACTTTTTGTTAACTGAACAGCTGCAGTACAATATATTATTAAAGGGATATTGTTAAAACTATGTAAACTATAGAACTGAGCAACCCCTTTCTTCTGAAAATAGGAAATACAACATAATATGGTTATTTCTTATGTTTTTCTGTCAAGCTGTCGGCAGCCAAACTCATGAAAAACCAACGAAGTCAACAACAAAGCTTGTAAACACTAGATTCCCTAATTTGAACAGAGATGCCATCATGAAATCTGTTCATTCCTACAACTAAATCCAAGTGCGGCTTTATACAATTGTCAGTTTCTACACATAACTTCTAGAATCTAAGGGATTTAGACTAAGATAAATAGGTTGACTTTTGAGAGCAATCTCACTTGAATTAAAACTGTATGACCATTCTCTACTTTTCCATGTTTCCATGTTTCAGTATCAACACTGGAAAACACTATCATTTTCTGAGAAAAAGACATGGAGTTGCCTAATTGAGGTTAATCTGGCTATGACTACAAATTCATGTGTATTGACTTGGATTATCAGGTTAAACTCAGTCTGTGGTTATGCATAGGCATAAACTCGTGTGGTTAATTCCCATTAATACCCAGAGGCCTGATTTACTGAAACCACCAGTCACCCCTGTGATAGCTTGTTGCCTTGCCTTATTAGACTACTTAGGAGGAGCCCTTTGGGCTTTAAAACAGGATCCAGAAAATCAACGTGGTGGTTTCCAGCAAACAGAAGGAATTGAGATTTATGTAGTTGTTGTGGGTGCAGTTTGACCCTGGACTATCACCCAAGTAAAAGGCAGGTGAATGGGTGTACAGCTCTCCTGTATCAAACACATTCCTTTCTAGATGGAAAGCTTTAAATACCTAAGGGGTCAAGGGAAAAACTTGTGGACATGGAACAGTGTAGTGCTGCTCCTTGTTCCAGTTTCTGTTCAAAATGTGTTAAACCCTTCAGAGCAGGGGCTGCTATCTGGCTGTGCAGGAATGGCACACTCATGGCTAACTTCAGCTGCTTGGTGTTATCATCAAGGCTGAGGCTGGTGCTAGAATGACATGGAGGGCTTGGAACAGGACAGCCTTTGCTAATTAGAAAACTTCCTCCCTGGTACAGCCTTTATTGCTCTTCTCATTGGTGTCTGAAAGGGAACAACCTTATTATAATTTAATAACACGCTTGTTTCAAAAAATGCAGTTATGATGTAATGATTTAATTGATTTCCCCGTAACAAGTCTGTTATCAGGCACTGTTTTCCATCTGTATTCCAAAATCTGTCTCAGAAGGCACTGAATAGGCTCCAAGAGGCATAGATCTCAGGCTTAACTTAGAATTTGTAGAGCTCAAGATAGTCAAGTAGTGTTATAAATCTGAGTTACATAAGTATTTTAGTATATACTGCTGACTTTATGCAACCTCAGTTCAGTCCTTCAAACAGCTGGCCTTCAAAAATGCCCAACTAAACTAAACAGGAGAATAAAAATCTTTGAATGATGCAGGTTCAGTATTGTACCTTTGTTTTGCATGAACTGTGTTCAGCTACATTCAGCTTCTGATGTGTACTTGAAGCAATCTGTACCAGAAAGTTTAATAATAAAGTACAGAAATGGATGACATTAGACAGACCCTTTGGCTGTCCCAGTAATACTAATTATTAATTCTTATGCTTTGAAGGAGCAGAAAAAGAATGTTTGATAATTACAGAAGACTCACTGATTCTATGTTGGAATGACACTATATTTATGACTATAGTTTTGCTTTGGTTCTGTTTGTTGTTTTGGTTTTTTTTAATTGTAGAAAAGAGTGTATATGTTGCACCTTATAAAAAACAATGTTTGGACTCTATTTTTTAAATAAAACTGACTTACAGTACTGGAAACATTTCTGGGACATCTTATTAATTAGAGAAGTATTTCACTTAATGTCTGTATAATCTTTCTGTTTCCTTTTCTCACTTTTAGGGATAACTCAAGCCTGAGTTTTAGAGATTAAGGATATCCAATTCAGTTATGGGTTAGGTAATATTAAGAAGAGCGTTAGTAAATTTCATGCAGTGGACTTCAGAGGGTCAGCCTTGAAAGCTGGCTATTTTATTTTCAGAGAAAAATGTTTTTTCTTCAGCTTCATAAGTACCTTAGAAAAAAAAAAAAGAGAAGAGAAACGATTTATCTAACCCAGTTATTCCATCTACAATAATCATTAAACTTTAAAACTTCATGTTGCAAAGCCCCTATGATATAATTTTTGTATATATTTTTCAGTTGCACTTTAACTCAAAGCTAAGATCAAAGACTGAAAAGGACAGGTTCAATCATCCCCATTTAATTGGATGAGACATACCCTAAATCTCTGTCAGAGGCTAAATTTTAGGTAGCAACAATGAATATGGTGTTGATCCTGATCAACATACTAACTAAAATGAACGTGCCAGCAATATCCTAGTTTGAGTTTAGTGTCTCATTTCAGAAGCTGGTGTTGGGAGTGCCATGACCTTCAACTCATTCCATGGATTGTTGTGTTAACACCACCCAAAACACACGCCAAAAATCCAGGAGTCATCAGGCATGCAGCAACTTTAATAAGTAGTAATAATTCCAGTAGCTTGTATTTGGTCATGGGGGTCTGAACTTCAGACCTACCTGTCATCACTTGTGATGACACAGCTGGGAAATGGAATAGAACATGTTGAGAGGAATTCAGCGCTACCCTGGTGCAGCTGTGCTCCACATATCCTGGCCTATCCTCCATTCACCCAAAGCAAGCAGCCTGTTACCATCCATGTGCCTTCTGGCTCCGTTAGGGGAGGCTCTTCCTCCACATGTGTTTCCTACAAGCTGTATTATTCCCTCGTTCTGTTTTGCTCCTCTGCTCCAAGTGTGATCTTGCTTCCAGCTCCTCTCTGCTGTGGTGGCCCACTAAACACAGACTCCCAGATGCTGTATCTGAAATAGGAAAGGTGCATCTCTGGTGGAGGGCTTCCACTTGTGGCAGACAGCATTCTGCATTGCTGCTTCCTGGAGGACACAGCAAACACTGTTGCTGGAATGCTGCTTTGAGTTTTTTGATTGGTTTTTGGCTTGCTGTCTGTTAGGATCTGGTTATTGAGTTGTCTTTGCCCATATTAATGTGCAAAGGAGACCTTATGCCAAAGTCAATAGTACAGATTTTATTTAACAGTAAATGTCAAGTAGAGAGAGATAGAAATGGGGGGGACAGGGAAGAGAGAGTCAGAGAGAGGTTAAACAAAGATACCAGCTCCACATGGAATCGTGTGGTGTCCTGCTGGACCTTCTTCACCCTGGTCTGCTCAGTGGTGGGGGTTCCCAAGTATTCCTCTGGAGGTACCACTTTTATACAATCCAAGTCCTGGGTATCCATGAGGTGTGGGTGCTATTCCCACCCGGCATGGGATGGGATGTGTGTAAGCTGCTTCCTTTCTCACAGTTTGCCTTGGTGGGAGTTTTTGTCCAGATAGTTACCTAGATCTGCCTTCCCAGGCCTGGCACCTTCCTGCTGTTGCTGTCTGCACTTTTCCCACAGTTTACACATTTCCCACAGTGGAATTTTGTCCAGTGTGTTTATTCCAAATATTCACCTCCATTTAGGTCTGGTATTAATGCTTTCCTGTTTGCCATCTGTGCTTTTCTTAAGCTCCTTTTTTGGTGGCTTCTCTTGAGAGAACTTTCTTGTTTGACAGTGGTCGAGACTGTTCAGTTTGCTTCTCCAGGTCCTCACACTATCTTAATGCAATGTCAAAAAGAAGGACTTTGGAGAAAAACAGCTGCTGCATTTCAGAAATCAATGTAGTATGTTCACCATCTCAGTCACTAACTAGTGACTTCCCAGTGAAGTCAATCTGGAGATGGGATGTGACTGTGAGAGCTATATCCTGAAGCAATTAAGGGCTCTTAGGCAGAACGAGACAGGAACTGCTGACCTGTAGCAGCAGCATTTAGTTAACTATCAATCCCTCCTTTAACCTTACTGTATTCAGAGCATAATTAATATTCTTGGTTTGAGCACATTATAAGCACATTGTTTTAGCACAGTTAATGATTCAACCCTTGCTATCTTTCAGAATTATCTTGTATAGTCAGGATTAAAATAACCTGAGTGTTCCTACTGACTTTCCCCAGCCACAGCAGGCAATGGGTTATAAAGACATTACCACATGTAACAGCCAGACTGGGGAGAGTTAGTATTTGGCACTTCAGCTGAGTTTCATTTGAGAAATGATTGTGCAGCCTGAACAATCAGGGCACATCTCTCTGTGGGGATTTGCAAAGCCTGATGATTTCAGGCTTGCACAGCATTCAGAGCAATGTTTGTGGCCAGCTGATGTTACATAGCCTTCAGATTAACCAGTCTTTCTTAATCCGCGAAAATTCAGTAAAGGGCACAGAAAAAAATGTGAAGATTGCTTAGGAAACTAGACAATCAACTATATTAGCTTGGAAGAGCAGCTTTATTGTCTCAAAGACATGTCCACAGAGGCACCTCACTCTCAGGAGAACCACCCCAGTGAAGGGTTCACTGGCTGGTCTCACAATTGGGAAGGAGTAATACCTAAAATATAAAATCATATCTGTTTGTATTGACAACAACCAGTGATGCTGTTTTTCTTTCCAAGTGTATTCTAAAAGACAACATTTTTCCTTTTTGAAGTAAGTTCGCTGTTTCTACAGTTGCTGGTGAGAACTGGACTGTGGCCATGCACAATTTGATGTGGAGTGCTGCAGCACTAGTGTGTTAAACGCTCATGGAGTGTTTCTCCTTTGATAATTGCAGTAAAAAGAAGTGGCTGCCATAATCATGCCTTGCAAAAGGACCATTCCAAATAATTAAAAAGTGAGATGGACTGTAGTTCTCTGCTTCTAAAGATTCCCAACAGGTAACATTGAAAGGTTATGAAGCCTTACGATTTATAAAATATATTTATGCTTAGATTCTTAACAGAGTTGCAATTTGCCTAAAGACAAATTTTAGTTATTTAACTCTCAGATCACATGACCATTAGAATCCAAAATTTCTGAATGATGTACAAGTGGCAACCAGACTCTTGAAGTCCCCAAGCCTGGGAAGAGAGAGCGACTCTTAAGTTCTACTGTGATTCAGAGATGAGGAAGAGGACACAAAGTCTACCAAAGGCTCCAAAAAGGCCCTGGTCAGCAGTGAGATTCAGGAAAAAAGCACAATATGTGCCATCACCAGCCTTCCCTTTTTCATAGTAGCCTCATGGTTAGAGATTATTTGGGTCTAATGAGGCTGGGATCCAGGTTTAATGTTAAGTAAATGTCCATGCAATACAGGTCTTTTAGGTGTTGATTTAAATGTAGCTCACTAAGTTACCATAGTGCAGCTCCTTCTTTGCTAATTGCTGTTCTGGTGGGCCTTCCTCCAACCCAGAAGGAGCACTGTCCTAAAAGGGACATTTGTAGACTTCTACTTAAAGACAACACAGCTAGCTCTTCTGAGATACAGATTCTATATCTAAATTGTTATAGGAAACTTAGGCTTCTGCTTATACTTTCATGTTTAGCATATTGGGATGTTCATCACAGTTTTAGGCCTTGCTGTAGCCTGAACACAGTACTTTGCTTCATGTAAGTGAAGTTAAAATCCAACAAACATTTGTCATCGACCAGAATATTTAACTGTCTTCTATGTGGTCACTGCTTGAGATCAATTATTGTTTAGATTATTGTACTAATTCATGATTTTTATTCTCTGTCTGATATTTAAGCACCTGTTTAATAATATTTATTTATTTATCCAATTAACTAATTCAAATGGTACAATAATTAGAGGTAGAACAATAGTATAAATAGACTGCCTAAAGATTTTCCACATAATAGATAATTAACATTGACTCTGAATTATGTTTTGGCCCTGTCTCCACTTTTAAGGAACACTGCTACAAAGCACTAGTCACAGGAACACAAGGAATAAATCATAATCTCCTCTGCACCTCTTCTTTCCAAGCCTGCAGAAACGTATATGAAACAATTCCTTTTCTCTCTGTCAAGCCAGGTTTTGACAATAAAAATCTCTGCACATTTGATGGCTTCAGCAACTCCTGTTTAGTAAATCTCTCCATGTCAGACTGCTTCCTTCCAGATAAATTGGCACCATTCCAAGAGTACCAGTTTTCCTTCTGCCTGAGAATAACCTGAGAGATTACCCAGGTAGGGNAGCAGGTAACTACCACCTCCATCTCCTTCTCCTTTTCTTACTTCACTGTTTTTCTCCTCATTCAGTCCCAACCACCCAGTCCCAACCCATTCTGCCTCTTTGCTGCAGCTTTTCCGTAATCACCCAAGACCCCCCAAACAAATCAACACATCTGCTCTTTCTGTTCACGTGGCACTTTGCACAGAATGCAAATTGGCCAGCAACACAGTCAGTAGCTAAGATACAATCTAGTCACCAGCATTATTTTCACCAAATAAATACTCAGTGCTCATGAATTGTAAAAGTCAAGCAGTTGAGGGACAAGAACCAGGGACCAGCTTGATCATTTGATGGCCTGGTACATACAGACCACAGTAACACATACTGCCTTATTTACTCTTTTTCTGGCTCCATGTTAGAATCCTGCCTTCTTGCTGTTCAAGCTTCAACAGTATAGAGGACAAAAGGAGTTGTTCCTTTGCCAAGTTCCATTTTTTTTTTGAGGATAATGCCCCATTCATGAGACTATGAAGTTTTTTGCCTCTCTTACTGAAGCTTTTTCATTCTTCATGAACATATACATTAGTCCAGGGTTGAAAGCAGCCTTCTTGGCAGTGGTTACATTTGCTCACTGGTTGGAGAGGCAAGAACTGAACTCAAGGCTCCTGCCTCCTGTCTACCTCCCTGCTTAAGCCATGAAGATTTTATGTTACGAGAAGTAAATCTGTGTGTTCAGGGAAAGAAGGGAATTGTGAGAAGTAGTTGGTGTGCCAAACTCAGAAACTGTGAGATCCAGATGGATCCAGGATAACCTCTAAAGCAGCAAAGTGAAATGTAACATCCATCCTCCATGTTTCTAACATCTCCACTGAGATGACCAGCTCCTGCAGTTCCTGTTTTAGGTGTCTAGAGTGACACCACATATCATATAGCATATATAGGATGTGTGAGGTCTTCACATCCTCTCCAGTGTAAAAACCTGCAGTAGCTGTGATTGTTTGATTGACAGAGGGACTGAGGGGCAAGACTAAAATGTTTGTCTATGGCAGAGGGGCTCCAGCATGGAACATGTGGAGCTGCCAGGTGACCAGCCCCTCACAGACAAATTTGAGATCAGCTCTCCTGCAGATCACACAATGTGGCTCCAAAAAGGGTGAGCCCTCTCCTTCCTTTTCCCTAGCCCTCTTACAGAAGTTTAGTCTTTTTTAGATGGAGAGCTGCAACTCACTATTGGCACAAGGTAAGGGACAAGAAACATGCAACTGACCCTTTCCACTCTTGTCCCTACCCACTTAGTGCCTTCCTCTGTGCTCCCTCAGCAATACATCTGCGTACTCATTTGTGTGGTGTCAGCACAAAGACACTTGAGCAAAGCCCAATCTGCACTACTCCTTTCCCTCAAACTACAGGCACTCTAAGCACAGCAAGTGCTCTTCTCTGCCTGGTGACACTCGAACTCCAGCTGGAGCAGCAGTGCAGACACCTCTTCCCCAGCAGAGCTGGAGGCCACTGCCACCACCATCTCCTCCCATCTTCGTTGTCCTGGTGCTGTAGGGCTCTGCGAGCAGGAATGCACAGAGGAAAAAGGTGGAGCTGGGCTGATAATCCACCCTGTTGGGACTGACTTTTAAACTGGTCCTCAGAAGTTCTGGCTGGCCTCTTCCTTCCCACTGCTCCCTCCTGCTATGCTCACAGTTGGTCAGGGGAGGAGTATTCGGTGAATAACTGCATCACCCTGCACAGCCACACCAGGAATTACAGCTATCTTTTCTACAGATGCACAAAGTCTGCCTTTCTCAGATCAATGGAAAACCAAGCCATGGTTGTGTCTACCATAACTCCATCTGCACTGAGCACAAAAGGCTGGCAGCTTGTCAGCAGCCAGCTGTGATCTATCCTCATATCTTTCCTGCACTGACAAGAGGGCCCCATGATTTTCCTTACATTTAGATTTTCTATGAGCTTCAAAGAGAAGATATTATCAGTTTTAAGAGTGTTCAAGTACCGGAGGACACTTGAGAGAGGCCGGTGTCCTCATGTGATAAGGAGAGCCAGCAGTGCCACACAGGCACTCTGTGCTGCCTCTGAACCAGCAGATGACATTTTGGGTACACCTGCAACATGCTAGAGCAAACACTCCCCAAGGAGTAATGGCTTTAAACTGAAAGACAGCAGGTTTAGACTAGATATTAGGAAGAAATTTTTTACTGTGAGTGTAGCGAGGCACTGGAACAGGTTTCCCAGAGAAAGTGTGGATGCCTCATCACTGGCATTGTTCAAGGCGTGGTTGAATGGGACTTTGAGCAATCAGGTCAAGTGGAAGGTGTCCCAGCCCAAGATGATCTTTAAGGTCCCTTCCAGTCCAAACGCTTCTGTGATTCTATGATTCCATTCTGTGCTGCACCAGATTCTCGGGTTGTTGAATGATCCACTGCTCCAGGTTCTAAATCCAGCTGCAGTATTTATTAATCAGCGTTAGGACAGTGAGCAGGGATTTGACATCTCCAGCGGGTTGGAGCCGCGGGGTCCCACTAGGTGGCAATGGAGCCCTCGGCATGGCTGCGGCAGCCAGGGCCACCAGCCGAGCTCAGGCTGACAGAGGCCACAGCGGTGTCCTTGCTGAGCGCTGGCTTCTGCTTCTTGCAGGAATCAAAGCTGTATAATTGTTTGCTCTAAATGCATAATTTGCCTCATGAATATTCGTAGACATGCCAATTAAAAGCTATTTCTAAAAAATTGTATTTATTTATGTATTTATTTATTTTATCTGTGTTCTGTTGGGAAAGGGAGAGGAAAGAAAGAAATCTTTTTCTTTGTTTGGAGTATTTGACAGGGCTAAAGCACAACTGTCTGCTTTGGCTCCTTAAGCCACGTATCACATCTGTAAAAACATAGTGGCAAAAGGAGGAAAAAATAATCCACGATGCTTTCCTGGTGATTTCTATGAGGCTTTCATGTAACCAATACATTTTCATCAATTGTGCATTTAGGTCACAGGAAGAATTGGTTGAAGGAATTCTTTTGCCATTTCAAAGTCGCTGTCGGGAAGAAAATATAGCCAAGCTGATGGAGCTAGAAGAAATACAGTTTTGTTCTTCTGACCTGATATTTTTCTTCTCCACTTTCTTTACCATCATTCCCATTTGCATAACTGTGTTCCTCAGCATAGCAATATCTGTGTAGGGAATGCACAGAGGCCCTTAGAGCATGGAAAGGTCTTATTTTGCAATGGCAATTCTAAAACATATTATTGTTTATGTTGTTTACATAAAACAACATTAGAGAATTGAGTATAATGCCTTCCCTGTAAAACATTTGGTCAGATCTGGAAAACAGCATACGCTCCTTGGTGGGCAGCATTACCAAATATAACCTTTAGGCTTCTGTGCAATTTACAACCCCAAGTTACATACTTAAATATCCTTTTACAAGTGTAATGTGAATTAACAGCTGAGGAAAGGGTTTCCCAGTAGCCACCACACACAACAGGCTACAGCTTATATTACAGCTACCAAAAAATGTCAGAGAAGACCTTAAGATCTTACCTCTTTCCTATATTGGTAATCACAGAAGTCTAAGAGCACTTACTTTCTTTTTTTCTTGTGAAAAATGCTGGAGAACTTGTGGGAATGCTTCTGGCACTGTGGTGCATCTTACATGTGCTTAGAAAGTTGAGCAGGAAAGAGAAAATCGATGGTCAGGGCTTTCTACTCCTACACCTAAAGAGGCTGACACCATCCTGCAAACCCTGGCAAAATTAATATGTAAAGGCAGAAGGGGGAGGAGAGAGAGAGCTGCAATTAGTAGGAGAAAAAATCTCTACATTCCCACTCCTTCTCCCAACCCTGCTTATGTATTTTACCTACTTTTCTCAAATGTTCCAGGCTTGGGAACAGGGACAAAATGGAAGTCTCCCCCTCAGAAGTAAATGCCACAGAAGTTAGAGATTTTCCCTGTGCATACTGTGGTCCGCATCATGCATTCCTGTGGCCCAGCTTTAGCAGGGAAGGCAAAGACTGCTTTTCTCTCTTCTTTCCTGACCTGAAGGTCAGGGCTCTAAAGTGAGGAGGATCTTACAACCAGGTGATGCTTTTCCAGTGCACCATTTCTTCCTTGGGTGATGTACCTGAAAGTGAGTATGTTTGACATTGGGCAGTGCCAGAGCACCAGCTCACGCTGGGTGACAGAAGGTTGGCTTGGCTAGGACAGACCAAGTTGTGGCACGTGCTGGAGGATGTGTGCCTGAGCTTAGGGACTCATGGCAGAGCACAGCATGCTTGTTTAGAGATCTATAGCTGGCTCTGAAACATATGTCTCCTTAACAGGAGTCAGCTTGGGCTAGTGACAGCCCTCCCTTCTAGAAAGTGTGGAGAAAAGATTAGCAGAGTGTAAATGTTGTGCCCACAGAGCTAGAACACCCTGGGACGAGGGTTGGTGTCTTGACATAGCACATATTGCCCTGTACCAGCTTGTTTGGAGAGGAGAGAGAGAGCTGATGGAGAATTTGTGAAGCAGCATTTGAAATTTCAGGGACCAAAGCTCCTTACTACAAAACAGGTACCTTTACAACTCTGGTCTGAGGTGTCTCTCTGCTAAAAGTGAAATACCAAGTACCCTTCTTTAATCCAGAGCAATCTTTATTCATTTGTTTTCATTTTGGAAGCGAAGAGCTTAGAACTACTTCAAAGGTTAAATTTAGCATATTTGTACTATATATGCATAATCATTTCAGATATTTAAATTGATTCTCAAAATAGTCTCACCAGTAAGAAGAAAACTCTATAACTGCTTTAAAAGAAAAAAAATTAAATTCTGCTATAATTAAAGTTACACATGTAAAAGTTAGCAGTTTCCCTATGTTTATGAAATAAATGTGTCCTATGAGACAGGGCATTTGGAAGGCAGGGGTCTTTCATACCTTCCTCTCAGAGGTGTCCTATTTTCCACTAACACTTAAGTATGCATTTCACAGTGAGTGTGACTTTGGCATTGGAAAGGGCTGCCAAAGAAAGTGGTGGATGGATCACTCCTGGAAGTGTTTAAGAAATGACTGGATGTGCACTTAGGTCTATGGTTTAGTTGGCATGGTGGTGGTGTTCAGTCAAACGTTGGACTCCGTGACCTTAGAGGTCTTTTTCAATCTTAATAATTCTATAATTCTGGAGAAACCTCTAGGACGTTTATCTAAGGCCTCTGGTTCTGCTGCTTCCTGGATTTCTTTAGTAAATTTCTAGTCAATACTGACCAATAAGAACAAAAAAATCCATGACAACAGTTTTCTCTGATACCATCTGCTAATCCTGGTACTCTCAAGAATGACCCCTAAATCACTGGGCTGCTGACTAGCATTAGAAAGAAAAAGTGGCATTTCCAAACGTAAAAGTCTTCATTTCCTTTGCTTTTCTTGCAAATAAAATAAAGTGGATCATGCTGAAGGAAAGAAAATCTCTTTGTGACATTTTTGTGAGGAAAAAGCACTCCAAAATATTGCAGTCACCACCCACCCAAGAATGTAGTTTTGTTACTTAGACAAAGGCATAAGTCATTTCTACAGCCCCTCTTAACCCCTTGCAGGCACTTAGACTCAGATCTTACCATTACTTCCAAAGCTGTATCTTACTAAATTGTAGGAATGAAGTCTTGTCCTTTGTTAGAGTAAATACTAAGACATTCATTTACTTTGTGGGGCCTAAGATTTACAGCCTGTTTATGAAAGATAAGAAAAATCAGACTTTGAAATTCCCACTGACAAACTTTTCAGCAGTGGAAATATTAGCTTTTCTCTTGTTATTCATACTATGAATTAATTCTGGTTTACTTTGCTCTAAACTCGGTTTACTTTCTGTTTTCCAGCATTGCTATCAGGTAGAAATTACCTTTCACCCTAGAACTGTATTTTTTCTATTTCTGTGCAATAGTATATATTAAAGCGTGTTAAGTGCTTTTAAGCCATAGACTGGCAGGTGCTATATAAATATTTATCTTTGTTATGATTGCTTAAAGCAGAAGACTCAGAGGTATATAAAGGAAAAAATAAAATAGCCCTACCTTCTGCCCTTGGTTTTCACATCTATTTC
Source organism: Erpornis zantholeuca (assembly GCA_013400515.1). Lineage (NCBI taxonomy): Eukaryota > Metazoa > Chordata > Aves > Passeriformes > Timaliidae > Erpornis > Erpornis zantholeuca. The sequence goes on along the minus strand of VZTN01014288.1, from coordinate 350,490 downwards.
ATAATCAGTTCAGGAAAAAAAAAATTCCCTCACAGAAAGGAAATATTCAAACTGCCTTGCAGCACAAAACAAGGATAATTTCAATTCATGGTAAGTTCCCAGATTTGCACTCACATGAGATTTAATTTTTAAATGACCTTTGAAAGAGTTTATCCAAAAAACATGTAACTGAAGTGTTTCATAATAAAATACCATTTTTTATTCTCTTCTTTGCAATCAATCCATATTCTTTCTTGCTTTTGTTGAAGTGGTGTTTATTCAGAGTATTTGAGCTGGTGGGATGGTGGAAATGGGAAGGATGTCTGCCTTTGGGAAAAAAGTCTGAGTAACATTCAGCAGAATATGTGTTTGCTGGACTGTTCTTTTACTATTGTTCCAGGACCATGAAGGTTTACTTAAAAAACCAAAAGTTTCAGAGAGGCCAGGTGCCTTATATTATATGCTTGAGTGTTCCTTCCTGACTGAGTTGCTTTTCCCATTAGAATTTTTGTCCCATTCCCATTTGAGGTTTGTTTCCTGTTCCTTTTCATTTCACCTTAGCTTTTCATGCAATGACATCCAAATAGAAAGAGACAGTCATTGCCATGGTTTTCACTCCAAAGCTGAACTTCCTGGCTTTTATGGCTCGTAATCAATCCCATAATGTCCTGTGTATGAGTGGCAAGAAGTAAAAAGGAGTTTATTTTGCCTGTATGCAGACAGGCCAACTTTCACACATTAGGAGCAGCAACTAATCACCCACAACATGTCCTAAAGCTTATGGTGCTGGCAGACAGCTGTTGTTGTTCCAATGTGATGGTTTCTTTGCAGACTCCTGCTGCCAGCAGTGTCTTAACCACTTTACTAGTGCTCCATGCACTGTACATCCTGGACTACTGCCTCTAAAGCTCCTTTCTGCTTTATACAAACAGAAGCAAACTAGTCTGCCAACAAATACTAAGGAGACAGACATATTGTTACTGTAGCCATATGCTTTATGAAAGGGAATTTTCAGTTACCAACACCTAGAACCGAAGGAGCAAAATGATAGTAGGTAGGCATGCATCACAGGTCCTTCAAAAAATATTTTATCCTTATATTTTTTTTGATTTCCCCCCCCTTTTTAAATTTTGGCCCTTGGAGGGATGAAAAGTCACTAAATCTACTGCTGATGATATAGGAATTTAAAAAAAGTTACCTATATTCTCTGAAAGTTAACCAATATTACTGTAATGCATTTGTTCTTCATATGTTATAAATGTATAGAAGCTGGGCCTTGCTTAAGCAATTGTTGATGACAATATTTAAGAGCTCTTTGGTATTTGACTTGATTAACATGTACCTTAAGAGACTGGGGAAGCTTTCCTTTCATCTCTGCAATGCTTTGTCTGTAATCTCCTATCTGCAAACTTGTTCCAATGCTTCTTGTCTTCAAAGACTTTGAAAGTGTGTCCTGGACACTGAGAATATACCCCACTGCTGACTGCCCAAGTGTCTGTCTTTAAACAGAACTGGTGTGGGAAGATTGCCACCTTATGCTATGGACAGCAGGAGGTTGAGCCCTCAAACACTGGTCAGCCTGAAAACTTTCTAGAAAAGAAATATGTCAAAACCTTAACAAATTCAGCAGATCTCTGAACTGCAGTCAATTATTAAATACAGAAGAAGAAACAAGTGGATTGAGGAAGGAGAAAAATTCCCTTTAATCAAACCATTAAACAATCATCTCTGACTAATGAGGTGTAAAACTCTGAACATTTGAAGTGGATTCACTTTCCTTCTCTCCCACTGATACAGACACATTTGCAATCATGTATATTTGTTCAGTACAGTCATGCTGGTTTTAACTTCCATCTAATTATTATTTATATGATAATAGTTTCTAGGAGCCCAGTCACAGACCAGAAGGCTGCTGTGCTAAATGTTTTTTGCAACACTTGCAAAAAATATATTGAAGCACAAAGATGATAGGAAATCCACCCAATAAATTCAGTGTTGGTTTTGCAGTTGGTTTTATCATGCTTCTAGTTAATCTGATACCAAAAAAAGACAGTAGCAAGCATAATTTACTAAAAATCAAACCCCCCTCAAACTTAAAAAATGCATGATTTGCCGGAGAATCTAAATGCAAGTTACATTTTAAAATTCATTGAAAAGCTTCAAGTATTCTGTTAGAAACCTTACAACCACAGGATCAATAAGTAATGAGAGAAGGCATTACTTTATTTGCCTTTTATGTGAGCAATTGTGATTGTGAAACATGAAAAAAAGAACAAGTTCCTAATGCAGGAATTTGAGTGAAATTCTGTGGGTCCTCCATTATACAAGAGCTCGACCTTGTCAGTTATAATGGCCTTGTGTTACATCTAAGGGACGTAGGTTTAAAGAAACTGAAATAAATGAATAAATAATGCTTCTTTTGGAAAGTACCTAATGCACAAAAGAAAACATTGTCTCAAAAGACACCAAAAAGCACTTTTCTCAAGCAGGAAAGAGCTGCTTGGCTCTTGCTGGAAAGTATTATCAGACTACTTAACTGGATGTCAAGGGATGTCCTTCCTCCAGGGAAGTTTAGATTGGATATTAAGAAAAAATTTCTTCATGGAGAAGGTAATCAGGCATTGGAGCAGGCTGCCCAGGGAAGTGGTGGAATCACCATCCCTGGGCATGTTCAAAAGGCATGTGGATGTGGCACCCGGGGACATGGTTTAGTGGTGAACTTGGGAGTGCTGGGTTAACAGAGGGACTTGATGATCTTAGAGGTCTTGTCCAACCTAAATGATTCCATGATTCTTCAGGTGGTGTCTCCAATGACTCAAAGGCAGTGGCATAGCTCCTGCCATGCTCCTTTCCACAACAACACTGGAGTTAGTGCCATCAGACAGTGCCCTGTGCCTCAGCTGGAGAACAGCCTTCGGTCCCAGCAGTATCTAGCACAATGTAATGCTGTGGTGGTGGTGGGTTTGGTCATTGGGTAGGAGGGAAGAAAGAAGATATATCATGGCCATGATTTAACTGCTGGTCACAGGGCACAGTATATACTTGCAGGTGCACACCTATACTTGTATGTGCGAGGCTGGCTAAATACAGCAGGGACTGGAAACTACTTCGACATCAACTAGATTCCTGTTAAATGCTTTAGGTGTATTCCTATTGGGAATGGTGCCTGGTGGCTTGCTTTAGGACTCAGGCCACATTACATAGAGCATCACTCTAGATCCTGGAGAGATGTATCCCCTCAGCAAGCGCAGAATTCTGCTGGGTGTGATGTGTTTCTGCTCCCCTCCCGGGCTTTGTTTTCAGCCAGGGGAAAACCTGCCCAGAGGAAGACAAACATCTCCAGCTGTGCTGCTTCTGAAATCTCAGAGGTCCCCTGCTTTTAGCTGTCTGCCTGAGGCAGGTCATAATGCCTCAGTACTGGAAACATGGACTCAGAACTGAAGGCAAGAGTAAAGCTGAGGCCCTCCTATGGGGCTACAAAAACATCCATCCTATGTCTGGGCACAAAGATGGACAGGTAACCCTTGAGAGGCACCCATCATGTCAGGCCCCTGACCTGGGCGTGCCTGCACTCCTGGGATCCTCTTGCAATCAGAGGGGCAGCAAACCTCTCCTCTGAGCTTTCTGCTGGATGCTGTGCTGTTTCTGCACTGGCTGCCTAGGGAGACAGCATCCCCTGTCTGGAAACAGAAAGGCCTTAAATGCCCTAAGTAGATAGTGTGAAAGGCTCCTTCCTCTGCTCCACCTCATCAGAGGGTTGGCAATTGGTGGTAGCACACACAGGTGAGAGGAGAACAAAGGAAATCTCCTTTATTTCTGGAAGAAGAAAAAGAATGCTCTATTTTTCTTTTAAAGTACGCAGGATTACCGATTCATTTATTCATAGTACTTGGGTTTTAATCTGTCAGGGAATAATGACCCATTATTTTATACTTATGGGAAATGACACTTTCTAGTACCTGGTATTTGCAGCTGTCAAATTATATATGTCAGCATCTGTCACTCTCCAGCGTTACTTAACGAATGAGTTTTGCATATCCCAATGAGCTTCTACTAGAATGGAGAAAAATATTAACACCTCTTCTGGCAACTGTACAGACTGACTGCTTTTTTGGCATATTCACTTCTGCTCTGTATAGTCTTACCATATACAGCCTAGGCTGCATTATTTCAAAGGTTGTAATGAGCCTATTAAATACACTAGCATACGTATTTCTGCTTCAATGGACTATTTTGCTTTCCTAATTCAATTGACTAAATGAAAAATGAAAATGACAGTGTTAGAGAAAATCACAGAGAATCACAGAGTAGTTAAGGTTGGAAGGGAACTCTGGAGATGATCTAGTCTGACCACCCTCAAGGCAGGATCACCTAATGCAGGTGACACAGGAACATGTCCAGGTGAGCTTTACATGTCTCCACAGAGGGATATTCCATGACCTTCCTGGGCAGCCTGTTCCAGTGATTGGTCAGCCTCAATGAAAGAAGTTCTTCCTCATATTGAGGTGAAACTTCTTCTGTTTTAGTTTATGGCCATTATACCTTGTCCTGTTGCTGGGCACCACTGCAAAGAGTCTGGCACCATCTTCTTCTCAACCACCTTTGAGATATTTATATGGTCTGATGAGATCCCCTCTCAGCCTTCTCTTCTCCAGACTAAACAGGCCCAGCTCCCTTAAGTCTCTCTTCAAGAAAGATGTTCCAGACCTGTAAACATCTTTGTGGCTCTCCACTGGACCCTCTCCTGTAGCTCCTGGAACTTGGAGTATCCAATTTATAGCTGATCCATACACAGAGGCAAGACCCTTCTTTGGTAGATATTCTTTACATAAGCTCAGAGAACGAAAGTTTTTCTTTCTTTGTCATAAATTCTTCATATTTTTCTACATTGCAAACTGACACAAACTTTAAAAAACAACTTATCTGCTGCAACATTAAGCAGTTTATCTAGACACTATTCACCAACACCAAGTGGGCAAGCACATTGTTAGAACAAAGGAATGACTTTGTTTTAAGGCTCCTTGTGTCACTGTGACTTAAATAAAGCCAGAAAGGACAGCAGCCAGACAAGTCAAAGAGCAAGCCACAGGTGGTGCTGCTCAAGGGAGGAAGGATGTTTTTGCCATATTAAAAGGCATATTAGTATTTTTTTTTTCATATAAGAGAGATTCCAATGACAACTAATATTCTTCACTAATGAGTTTCCAGGATCTTATGGGGGCTTTTGGGCTCTTCATACAATCCATTGGCAGGACCCTGGACCTGTCTTAGAGACATGAATCTACCCTCAGGCTGGAAACTTTGAAAGAGGCAACACATGGGGCTTTGGCCTAGGCCCTTTGCTGCAGGGTGGACCATAATCTGTCACCTTGATTTTAGGGAAGATGACTGTGGTATATTGAAGCAACTGTATTTTTTAGTATTGGGTTCTGTGCATTCTAACATGGTGTGTTGACTTTTCTCACTGGAAACTGTGTGAGGGAGAAGTGTTATGTCCTCAAGTGAGTTATGCAGAGGAAAATTCTTGTAGAACTTTCAAGTCCAGGCAGAGTTGCTCCTTGTATCAGATACAAAACCTATTTCAGACGGTATTTTAGAATCAGTTTCCATATTTTAAAGAGCATCCTGTTCGCTGGGATTCCCTACTCTGATGCATGGCAGTTGCCAAATCTCAGTGCACTATTGGCACTTAACCAGCCCATGAACCTACGTGTTTTTCATGGCTAAACACACGGAAGTGCTCAAGGCCAGGCTGGATGGAGCTCTGAGCAACTTGGCCTAGTGAAAGCTTTCCCTGCCCATTCCAGGGGCATTGAAATAAGATGAACTTTAAGGTCTCTTCCAATCCAAACTATTCTGTGATTGAAGCATTCAGTTAGCAACAAGTAGGACTCATATGCCAGAAGCCTATTCCCACCTTGCTTCCTGCTTAGACCTACTTTTCTACAGTTCAAAGAGATGAAAGTGGATGCACCACAAAGGGTTGGAAGTTACTGAATCTTTCCTTACACTGAATTGAACCTCATATTGGCACAGTTGAGTCCTGAAGATTTAATGAAGTTTCCTGCTGATGAAACTGGTGAATGCCACCCAGAGGCAGGAGAAATCCCTACAGATGGCTGAGAACTGAAGGGTAAGGTAGTGAAACTCTTCATTCAGCATAAAGTCCTAGAAACTAAAGCTGGCTCCTAGTTCTAATTTACTCATACCCACAAACATCTGTGTCATTACACAATACACTTAATCATGGAAATCATTTAAGTTGTTCCCTTGCTCATACCATTTTAATAATTGAGCAGAAAATCAGCCCTGATGTTTGTTTCCCCATAGTATTACATGTGAAACAATATATGTCTGTGAGCTAACAGCCAAAATGGAAAGCCAAGATGAAGATAGAGCAATACTACAAAGGAAAATAAATCGTTGATCTCATGAGTTCATCAAGTACTGCTATTAAAAAAAGAATATAATTTTCTGAAATCCTTCTTCTGTTGTTTCCCTGGCCAAAGCTGGTTATCAGATTCAAACTGGATATGTGAAATTACTTTATATCCTGAAAGTCAAATTTCCATCAAAATTGCTATTATTAAATAGCACTTCTTGAACTACCTAAGGACTCATAGAATTGTGTGATATACCCTAATAACAATCATTCCAGTTATTTGTTTTGGAGGTTGATTTACAAAAACTTTTTTCCAAAGCCCTTCATTTATGCTTGTATTGATAAAAGAAAAAGAAAGCAAAAAGAAGTACCAGTATTCATAACAACTGGAACATATTTAGCAGTATTTCAGATATTACCCATGGGATTAATCTGAATAAACAGATATCTCCACTGTAGATGTCTTCTATCTGTCAACTAATCAGCTTTGACTTCCTCAATATGGAAGGGAATAGAGACATTACAGCACAACCCTAAAGACAGCATCTAAAATACATATCCAGTGAATCTCACTACACATCTAATTTTCTCCATTAATGAAGGAACAAACATGGAGTAATGAGATGAGCTGTAAGCATCTATGGGAAAGAAATCTAAAGTAAACTCAGAGGAATTCTGTGATCAGAAAATGCAAAGATTAATGAGAATCAGGCTACCCTCAGGTTTATAGGTGATCAGCTCTGCACCTACATGGAAATCTGAGTACTCAGTGCTCCTTTTTATGGAATACTGTATGCAGTAGGGATTATTTGAGCAGCATGCTTAATGGGGAATAACAAAGTTTGCTAGAATAAATAAATAAGTAACAAGAAATCTCAAGAACAAAGATGAGCATGTGGATAGTTGATCTCAGCTGGCAAAGGCTCAGATTAAAGCACTTCAGTGAAGTCATCAATAGTGAACCATGAAATCAGAGCCACTGACCTGAAGCACAGGCTAGACTAGCACCATAATATTTTTACTCTTCTAAAATGCTTAAAGACAGTCTTTCCTGTTTCAGCCATTTGGATATTAATTCACCATGCTTTAGTGTGCCTACAAAACCTTTTTCAATTGGGCAAATCACCAAAGTAAAATATAAACCAGAAGAGAACTAATGTAGTTTGCGTGGCATTAAAGAACATGCATGATAAATTTTGGATTTTAAATACAATAAATCAGTCATTTAAATTTAATATAAGCTGCATAATTTAATTCTGCTTCATTAGCTTATATAAACACAATAAAATCTGTCAAATACAAACAAAGGGCCTCCTAGAGGTGATATTTTAATTGTAATAAAACTGTCATCTAGATTAAGAGGCCAGCTGAACAATTAATTTCTTCATAGATGCTAACACTGTTCTAGAAAATGAGCATTAGCTTTAATTTCTCCTGATGCCTTTGTGCCCAAGGAAACAAGAACCTTGCTTGCAGTAGAAAGCAGAAACAATCTGCTCCGCAGCCCTAGCACCACATCAGAGGAAGAAGGAGAGGAGGAAATGCCTGGCTTGCAGCATGAAGCTCTGCCTCTACTGCTTCCTATTGCATTTAACATAAATGGGCCTTTAGCTTAGAGATGGGATTTAGGGAAAGGCCTTTTACCCTGATCCAGTGTGGTTTAGCTAGTTGGGAAGAGGGTGTTTTCCCTGATGCCCCCTGTACGGACCAGGGCACCACAAATATACACCCAGAGTGCCCTGGCATTTTGCCTCCCTGTTCCCTCAGATGGGGGGCAAGTTACCACTGAGCAACACACACTCACCAGCAAAATTGTACCTGCATTTCCTTCTGCTTGCCAGTGGGAAAAAGTATATTGGTTTGGTTTTTTTTTTTTCCCTAAAACCTTAATACAACTTGTGGCTTATTTTAGTTGGCTGAGAAGCAAAACACTCAGCTCTTCCACTGATTGGCTTTAATTGCTTCACTAGATGTCTTTCAGCTGGTAACTATGAAATATTCACAAGTGGCAGAATCTAATTGCAGCTGGGACAGTTGACTCTCAGAGCCTAATTTTGTTGAATTTACCTCCCCCTCCCCTCTCTTGTCCATATACATTGGTGCTGCTCTTCCATGTTTTACTGCTTCATCCCAGATCCTCTGTAGCCTACACAGGAAAAAAAGCAGTGAGGGCCTCTTTCATCTGCTGTTGTGAAAGCACTAACCTTCACTGAAGGGAAAAATGATATTTTGTGTTAAAGAGTTATGTGAAATTGTTTACCTTATCCTTTGAATTTTAATCCCTAAAAGCATTTCTTCCCTAAAAATAGAGCTGCATACTTTCTAAGCCATTTAGCAGCCAGACAGAAAAGCCACCAATGTGCCTTTGACTCTGTTTTATTAATATCACATTTAAAAAAGAAATATCTCTGTGCTCCTCTGAGTGACAGAAACAATATAAAGATTTAACTGGGGAGAAGAAGCATCGTAATTTCTTCACAAAGAAAAGAATCTACCACAGAGTTTATGGGTGTATTTACAGTTCTTCAAAGCTACTTTTTAAACTGTGTCAGCTTCTTGGGTTTCTTCGTCCCTGGGCTGGGTATCTCTGCTGTGAGCAGGGGCCAGCGGCTGCTCTTTTATTTGACTAACTGGACACCTGCTCCTGCCAAAGCCATTAGCTAAAACCTTCATAGCTGAGAAGGAACAGTGAGACCCTAAGTTTCCAAAGGCTGCAATTTCTAGCACTAAAACAGCCCCAACATTTCTGACAAGTTCCTCCTGCATTGCCCCTGGTGCCTGCACCCTTGTCCCCCAACTGCAGGCAAGACTTGGGTCCTGGAGCCAGTGCTGCTCCATGCACTCAGGGAGCCCAGAGGGGTGTTTGCAAAGTTGCCCATGGAGATGGTTAGACACATCCTGATGATTGGTACAGTCCCCTAGTGCTTTCCTTCCTTTCCTCAATGCATAGCCCTCCCTGCCATGTATTGGGTCTTGGTGCAGAGAGAACATCCATTTCCCTGTGACCCAGACATATGTTTTTAATAGAAGAAATGTTCTGGAAGATAAAGTGCTGTATTTGCCTTACTAGAAAAACTAGTAAAGAAGACTTTCACATATGTAAGACATTTATTGAATCAGAGAGTGGTTTGGGTTGGAAGGGGCCTTAAAGATCATCTAGTTCCAGCCCCCCTGCCATGAGCAGGGACACCTTTCATTAGACCAAATTGTTCAAAGCCCCACCCAACCTGGCTTTGAACATCCACTTTCAGGGATGGAACATCCACAACTTCTCTGGTCAATCTTTTCCAGTGCCTCACAACCTGCACTGTAAAAGATTTCTTCCTAATATCTAATTTTAAACCTATCCTCTTTCTGTTTGAAGCTGCTCCCCTTGTCCTGTCACTACATGCCCTTGTATAATGTCCCTCTTCAGCTTTTCTTGTAGGCTCCCTCAAGGTACTGAAGGTACTACTGTAAGTTTTCCCTGAAGTCTTTTCTCCATGATGAACAACTCCAAATCACTGAACCTGTCCTCCTCAGAGGGGTGCTCCAGCACTCTGATCACCTTCATGACCCTCCTCTGGATCCACTTCCAGCTGAACCAAAACATTTCCACATCCCTCTGATTTTCATTGTTGTGGTTTTCTTGGCCCCCAGAGGACCCTTGAAGATTCAGATTTAAATGTCCAGTGTATTAAAATAAGTATCTTGCAGGGTTACCAGATCTCTAGATATCACCCTTGTTTTGTAGATGAAGATAAACACAGTTCGTGCAAATTAAAAAGTCACGAGACAATTTTAACAAGTTCAGAAGGATGGATTTCTGTCCTTGAGAAACACAACCAGCCAGCTGGTGGGCACAGTGGGAAGGGGAGAGCTCCCCACCACAGCCAGCCATCATGGTGCCCCAAAACACCTCTTTGGGCTCACCTGCTGGGAATATTGTCTGTGCTCATTTCTTCACTCAGCACTTGCTGGACTGAGGGTATGGAGCAGGGTGTCCTTCCTTCTTGCATGGCCCTGCACCCCCAGCAGGCACCAGAGCTTCTCCAGCATCACCCCTACCATGGCCCCAACCATTCCCAAATGTTTCTGTGTTCACAGAATCCAGGCTAAAGCTGTAAGCCATTACAGATAATTTCAACCTCCAGAAAAATATAAAAGTTCTCTCTAAACGAGTCACATACCAGGTTGAGCTGGGAGTGGGGTGCAGGAGCACACACTGGCCCATGTGTCTTCCTCTGAGGTGCCTCTGGGGCTTCCTGAAGCCCTGAGGTCCCCCTGCACAGAGAGCTGCAGCCCAGGCAAAGACACCCCTTTTTAGTGGCAGCTGAGTCCCTGGAGCAGGCTGGGATCCTAAAAGCCTATGAAGTACTTTGACAAAGTCCACCTGGCATCTTTTCACACTGACATGATTGCATAACTTTAGGAAGGGAGTTTGTTTTTAGCTGGCCACTTCAGGCAGGAACCTGAATAAACACAGTTCTGTGCAAATATATGTATAGCCTGTGCAAATATTAGGATAGAATGCATGCAAACAACCACATCATTCAGTTCTCCTCGAAGTCAAAGGCCCCTGGAGCAAACACTGATAATTGCCTCTGTGAGAGCATGATGTCATTTTTTAAATGAATTTAAAGGCAATGAGCTGCAGTAAAACTTACCTTTCAAAGGTTTGGTTTCAAAATGTTTCATCACAGAGACTGTCGGACTGTGGTCAGTTTATATGGGGCTGGCAATTGTTATAACAATAGAATATAGAACGATAAAATCAGCTAATGTCTTTGGACTTTATGAGGGTACTATCAGCTGAAATCACTAGGTTTAAGCAATTCATATAAAACTATGATTGGAAAACATTTTTCCCCTTTCTTTGGGCTACCTTTTGTTTTCCTGGAGTTTAAAATTACCCTGTTTGTGTTAGCCTTTCATTCAGCAAGAGAAAGATGGAATAACTCCTGCATCTTTTTATAGCAGAAGGTAGTACTGTAAATAAAAGCAGTTATAAATTCAACACAAGGGGTTTAAGTTTGTCTCATCAAGCTCTTCCTAAAATAGCTGTGAGTCATTCATACTCCCGTTGGCATATTACAGCTTTTACCCATTGGGAATCTTTAAACACTCTCACACAGTTTTTGGTTTAATGCTAGAATGAAACTGAGCAGCAGGGCAGCAACCAGCCACTGCCAACTAGTTGAAACTCACCAAGTTTTTATTCTGATCTCTTAACATATCTGCAGGTCACCTGAGGCACCTGTATAATTAATAGCATGCTTGGCACAGTCAGGTGAAGTACCAGCAATGATGCCTTTAAGCACTGACATTGGTATTTATATCTTCTTTGGTTTAGAGATGTATCAAGACTTTAAATGTATAACAAAATTGATTCAGCTACATTCAAACACATATAGTTATTCTGTTTAGCAGAACCAAGGCCGTGGGGTTTGTTCTGCAGTTCAGGAGAAATGTTCCTGGCTGTAGTACACTGGCTATTACATATCTAAGAAGAGGTTTTTCCTGTTGTAGGACCTCCAGATTGAAGTTAAAAGAGCAACATCTAGATCAATGTTAATGAGTAGTCTCCTCTTCTGGCAGTAGAGAATGATATTTTTGGGTACTCAATGAATGTAAGATACGATGTGAGAGCAGCTCTCACTAAAATAAGTTGAAATGTTTTTGTACAGATACCACTGGATCAAGATTTCATCAATATATCAAATGTAACTGCTAGCAACAGAATTGAGAAGGAAAGTGTTCCCCTCTACTTTGATCATTTGTGAGGTTATGGTTTGTTTTCCATCCAAAAAGGAATAGGAGAATCACATTTACTAAAATTTCCATTGTCCAGTAGCCTGAAGTATTTTTCTTTGGGCAGGGAGGAGACAAGAAAAAAGAGAAAAAGGAAGATTAATAAAATGGAAATAGCAGATTTGGTTCTGTCTACAGATGCTTCAAAGACAAATTTTAACTTCGCATATGTTCCTAGAGATATTTCAGTTTCAGCTGACTTGTGTATGGTTCATGGGCTGCATGAAAAAAAACAAATTTAATGGCAAAACTTTTGTTTATACAGTGGGAGTAAAAGAAGGAAATGTAGGTCAAAACCAACAAAACTTAGCTGAGATTTCTCCTGTTTTGTTTCACCCCCACCTTTTCATGGCATAGTGCACAGGAAAACTCCTGGACTCAAACCAATCCTCATCCATCATTTAGGAAATGCAGAAGCAGAAGTGCTGTGGGAAAATGCAAAGGTCTCTTTTTTTACTTGTACTTGGATTTAACAACTGCTTTGTTTCCTACCAGATAAGCCAGTTTGAAAAAATACACAGGGGAAATTTGGGACAAAGTCATTGGAAAAAAAAATTGAAGATCACAGATCTATCAAATATTGGGTATGCATTTATTAAAAGGCAATGCAGTTCTATAGCTCAAGACCTGGGCATTTCATTATTTCCTTAGAAGCCAATTATAGCAATGTAAATTAATTTTTAATTAATTCATATATTTTTCCATAGAAGAGTTAGAAAATTCTAAAAAACGTTAAAGGGCATATATAGGGATATCCAGTTGTTCCAAAAATTTTCTTCTTAATCCAGAACTGGACACCACATATGTTATAAAGTAAATTAATTGAAAAGAGCTTGTGTGTGTTATGTGTTCTACAGTAGTCAAATGACTGTCAAAAAGAAAAAAAATGTACTTGAAGAGAAAATACCTTTCTACTAAAGGAAATTAAGGTTCGTATGTCATTGAAGTTTATTAAAGCTGGGCTCAATGCCATGTTTTGCCTTGATCTTTCAGATTTCAATAAAAGATTGATTGTTTTTTTCCCAACAATTAAACTCCCCTGCTATTCTTACAATAATGCAGAATGATACCAGTTAGAATAGTAAAAAATTGCTTACATTTTTTCTGAGCATGAGGTCTGTTGATTTTGTAACACTAAGCATTTTCTTTCTTTTCTCTGTCATGTATTTTTGGCTATTTAAGCCATACAGAGGCATGCCATGTATTCGCTGTATGACAAATTTGCTATTCTTAAGGAAAACCACACTGGCTATGTTGGAGGTAGAATATGTGGAGAGGGGCCACTATTCTGTGGCTTTATCTTCAACTTTTTCTGGTCATTGCACACAAAGACAAAAAATTTGCAGACAAAGCTATTTCTGTGAAAAACAGAGATATTTCTCTTTGCTTGGAGAACAGAATAAAGCNAAAAAAAAAAAAAAATCAGCAGTGCTGCATAGGAAGAAGTTGTATGTGATTAAATGAATGAAAGCACAGTTTATTTTTTCTCCTTGTGAAGAACTACCTGCCATAACCCTTTTACTCTTTAGCTTTATGCTCACTTTTGTCTTCCTCTTCCACATTTTTTTTACCATTTTCTCTGAGTGCTTCATTGGAGTCCTTGGAGGAGATACCTCTTCTGGGGTGGCTCCCTGGGAGTTGCCTTTGCTCAGTGCAAGAGGGACAGAGAGCTACAATTCAAGAGGGAAGATTCAGCAGGTCCTAAACACATGTCCAAGAGGGGTGGCTGAATTCTCCTCTGAAGGTTTCTGGCATTCTTTTAATCAGAAAAATAAAAGTTTAAGCCAGCCCATTTTTAGGCATATGAAGATTATATGGTTCCCACTGGGACTGAACAGTATGGGCATTAAATAACCTGTCCCAACCTGGTAAAGTAATTCATCTGATCTTTAGTCAGAGATCTGGTTGCTACAGCAGTTGAGAAGAACTTTAAGGCAGTTATTTCCCACTTAAATTTTTCAAAGTATGAAGGCTTACAAATTAATTATTCCCAGATGGCACGCTAATAAAATACTTTTTTTCTTCTTCCTTCACTTCTGTAGTTTTAAGTAAAGCGTGGATAACCAGCTGAGATTAGGCATCTAACCTTGAAACTGATACAGTTACATCCATTTCTCAATCATCTGTCTAGCTCCAAGAAAGCCTGCAAGTTGATTTGGTGAATACCATATGCATAGTGACTGCTATTTTCTCACACAGACAAAATCCATGACCATAGAATCATTTGATCATTTAGGTTGGAAAAAACCTCTAGGATCATCCAAGTCCAAGCATTAACCCAGCTCCTCCATGTTCACCAATAAACCATGACCGCAAGTGCCACATCCACATGCCTTTTGAACACTTCCAGGGGTGGTGATTCCACCACCTCCTGGGCAGCCTGCTCCACTGACCACAGGCTGACCACTCTCTCACTGAAGAAATTTTTCCTAATATCCAATCTAAACCTTCCCTGGCACACCCTGAGACTGTTTTGTCTTGACTTGTCATTTGGGAGAAGAAACCAGTCCCCACAACCTCCTTTCAGGAGAGAGATAGCATTCTACTGAACCTCCTCTTCTCCAGGCTAAACAACCACAGCTCCCACAGCCACTCCTCATGAGAGTCACTCTCTAGACCCTGCATCAGCTCTGTTGCCCTTCTCTGGACTTGCTCCCACACCTCAGTGTCCTTCCTTAGCTGAGGGACCCAGAACTGGACACAAGCTTCAAGATGTGGTCTCTCCAGTGCTGACTACAGGGGAGCAATCACTGGCCTGGTCCTGCTGATCACACAGTTTCTGGTACAGACCAGGATGCCATTGGCCTTTTTGGCTACCTGAGCACATGCTGGCCTAAGCTCAGCTGGCTGTTGATCAGCACCCTCAGGTCCTTTTCTACTCTCCAGCCACTCTTCCCCCAGCCTGTAGCACTGCATTGGGTTGTTGTGACCCAAGTGCAGGACCTGGCACTTCACCTTATTGAGACTCATGCAATTGGCCTCAGCCCACGGATCCGGCCTGTAGAGATCCCTCTGCAGATCCTTCCTACTCGCCAGCAGATCAACACTTCCTCCCAGCCTGGTCTTGTCTGCAAACTGACAGAATGTCTTCAGTCCCCCCACCCAAATCATCAACAAAGATATCACACAGGAATTTTCCCAAAACCGAGCCCTGGGGAACACCACTGATTGGTCTGTGGTGGGAGTCAAAGACTAACTGTGTGGAGAATTCAAAGTTTTTTCAATATGTGCTGTCAAGCCTTAGTGCAGTCCAATATTTTTGGCCTCTGTCCTACTGATGGGCAGGTAAGAAATTTCATACCTTCCTGACATCAGTAGTTGCTGACGTGGCTGCCCTCCTCTCCTGCCCTTCTCTGCAGCACCTTGCACATATTACACATGTACACAGGGAACCCATTGCTGTTCACACAGCTTGGTGTCTGCCTGCTTTCTTCCAGTTAGCACAGTTGTAAATGTCTTCATTATCTACAGACACATACAGAAACTGCAGTAAAGAAATTCCTTCACAGACCAAGTACCAAGAGACCAGGAGTGAAGGAGTGAGCTGCTTTGTCTCATGTTTCTGCAGAGGTGGGGGTACTTAAGCTGTGAGAGCTTGAGCTGGGGAAAACTTCCTGGAGATAAACTTGTGATCTTGTACAGGTTGGGATTGCTGGCTAAGAGATAGCAGATGCCTCTGGCTGGAAATTACTCTCCTAAAGACTATTTCAGAATTTTAAGTTACTGGAAAGCTTCCATTTACATTCCCTGCCTAAAAAGCCTCCCATATGAAATGTCTAAGCTTTGCATTAGTAAAGCAGACTTGTATATAGACTGGGTACTGATATCCAGAATCTGATTTTCCTTGTTCATTTTTAATAGTTCATTTACAAAATAAAAGTGGGGATATCAGCTAAATTCCTTGGGTTTTTTTTCTTCTTTTTCTTGCACAATTCAGATGATTCCAAGAAAATTAAAAGAAGATAGACAGAAAACTCAAAAATTTAACACTGCTGCAAATGCTAATGCAGTCTTCAGTGAGTTGAACCATAAGGCTCTTCTTCTAGGCTCATGCATATTCTCTTCTAAATTGTATGTTTGAAAATGTGTGCGTATTCCTTCCCTCCTTACCTAAAATATTCACAGCATTGTTGCTTGCATTAAAAATTCTCTTCTTCCTTTGACCATTTTTTGACACAGCTCCCTTGAAATAAAGAAATAAGAAAAAAAAAAAAAAAGAAAAGAATATTGTTCAGGGCTCCTGTTCTGTCATCTGGGGATTATTAGTTTACAAACCCTCAACCTTTGACCTGGCATTTTTGCTGAAGTCTGAGTGAAGAACAAGCTCCCTTTGAAGCTCTCCACATCATGTCCCGAGGAATGCAGGATCGCCAGCACTCCGCCTGTTGAAAGCCTGGATGAGTTATTGTAGCAGGTTTCACTGGCTCAGGATGGGGGCAGGGCTCTTTCCCCCTATGAACAATTAAGAGGGATCCATCTCATCTATTTTTTTTTTCCTTTGTAGAAGCTGCCTATCTATTCTCAGTATTCATCAAGGAACCCTCCATGGAGACATGAAGGCACCCAGAGAGAACATTTCAGCTGACATGATAGGATGTGCCTGGAGGTGATTATTTCTCTCTGCTGAATGCAGAGGGAGACCATACAGATGATGTCTGATCAGACAAAATCAGCCAAGAAAAGACTCCAGTTTATAGACACAATTTGAAAGAAGGCCAAACCCTTATTTCTTCACTGTTTGCAATACCTCTCTGTTACCCAGCACTGCCACACTCAGCAGTCCAGACAAAGGATTTGGTATTACTGCTCCAAAATAAATAGGCTCATCTATATATATTTTAGACAAGTCTCATATAAACCATTAAAAAGATAATCTTGGGGTTTTCCATTTTTGTTCCAAATAAGCAAAGGATGCCGAGGGAGTCTCATTTCTTATCATTTGCAAAAAAACTGGTGAAATCTTGGTTCTCTAAAGAGCATTTCCAAGTTTCACAATTTCTGACAGTTTTCACAAGAATTCACACTACTTACAATTGTCTTGAAATCATCCAATATACAAGACTTTTCTTTTTTAAGAAACGAAAATAGTATTTTAGCCTTTAAGATTACAGAGAAAAGGTAAAATATGCATATGACTGAAGTGCACTTTAAAATGTAATAAATGATAGAATAACCTATGTTAATTACATTAATATGTTCAGTCTGTTCTATTCCATTTTGTTCTGTTCAGCTTTATTCTATTCTACATATTTAAATTAAGACTCAGCCAGGAGGTAATGTGTACATGTTTTTAGAGCAAGGAATAAATTCATTAAAATAAGAGCAAGATCACAAGCAGTGCATAGAAAAGCAGTCATGCATAAAGAAATGAATGTATTCCACAAGATATACGCAAGAGAAACAGCAGTTTCCCAGCTGCTTCAATGTGTATACTACATGCTACTTCAAGGACCTATATTTTCCCAAAAATATGTATATCCACAAGCATATTTTTCAGAGATATGAGCTTCATTCCTATGAGCTGTTGCAGAGGGAAGAAAGGTATTGGGTAAAAAGAATTAGACCTTTTATTTGGACTAGCAATATCTTTTATAGTCACTTTATTACTGGAAAGTGAAAAATTCGTACTTGTTTTATTCTTTCCTAGTTTGAAAAAGAACTAAATGGTTACCCTCTAAAAAGGACCTAGCAAGCATATCATGCTCTTAAATACCTGGAACTAAGTGTGAAAGCAGAGTCCGTTTTTGGAAAGGAAACAGAGTACTTTGGAAAGAAAAAGAGTATTTCCCGTTTGTCTCTGCTTTATTCTGAAGGGAATCCTGGTTAAAGGCACTACAGTATGTGGAGTTAAGAGGCACAGGGGCAGTGGGTGCAGGAGCCATGTGTGGTGGGAGCAGCACAACCCTGGATGAGGCTGGAGCGAGGCGCGGCTGTGTGTGCACACACGGCCCCAGGTCACTCCCTCAAGCCTGGGACACCAGGCAGCTCTTCCCTCCTCACAGCTGTCAGGTATAATTAGGCTTCCAATTTGTAGCACACTCTGAATGACAAATCATCATATGTTTTACCCAGGAGACATCCCCAAAGCAGACAGAAATTCCCCGTGTTGCACCAGACAACCTCACTAATGTACTGAGGCTGGAACGGAGACTGCAGCCAAATGGGGTAAAAGAGGGAAAAAGCTTAAAAGGCAGCACATTTGGGAATACTAAGAGAAATGGTGCAAACATGTCAAGGAGTGCAGCTGAACACTTTTTAACCAATGGGGGAACTGAGAATAGTAGCAATATCGCAGAAGGCAAGAAACCTTATCTACTAGGATTTATTTGGTATTTATATAACTCTAATACAAAATCCAAACAAAAACTGAACAAAATGGTGACTTGTTATGTTTGTGCCTTGTGGGTAAATGTGCAACTCTTGTCAGAAAGGTGAAAACAGAGGCAATGGCCTCAAAGACAGAGAGTTTTGTTTTGAGAGTTACATTAGGTAACTATAATGTATTGATTTTTTTGTTGACCTTGGCCCTGTGACACTGTAGGTAGGAAGATGCATGAGAGAGTGAAATTTGTTGGCTGGGTAATGCTCTCTGCCATTGCCACCATTGCTTTAAAAAGACATGAAAGACTCCTGTCTTTGTTTATCAAATAAAGACTGATGATGGCTCTAAGGTATGGTATGGGTAATGCGGATGTGTTGTCTGGAAGTGATTCTGGAACAGGGATTCATCCTACCTGACTTGATATTCTGCCATAAGAACACTGGCAGTACCTGGGTTGCTCACACATTCCTCTTCTCACAGTCAGAGAAAACAAAGAGGAACTCATGGCATTTGGCCCTTGTAGCATGTATAGAGACACCTTTTGAGAAGAATTATCTATTTCCATATGCATTTCACCTGCTATGTCCTTGCTAGATAAAACAGTAAGATGGCCAACTCAGATGTAAACATCTGCATGTGATCAGATAAATCTGAGCATCCTGTTGACTGAATTTCTATTGTAATGTGGACAAAAAATGCATTGATGTCTGCAAAAAATGAGAGGGTGTCTTGGGGTTTAGAAGGTAACTGGAATTTTCAAATATGCCTACCTCATTTAAGAGTACAAAAACCAATTTAATGGAAAAAGTTTTCCTTCCTGGTAAAATGTACTTCAAAACTTTTTCAAACGTCTTATTTTATCGCTCATACTGATCATGTCAAGAAGAAATAAGGCAGTGGCTGTTGTGCCCCTGAATAGTTTATACAGTTTTATTTTTCAAAAATCTACCTATCCTCCTACAGGTTTTTCTTGTTCCTGACGCATTGCTTGATAACCTTAATTTATGATTACTACCTCAATTTAAAACCTGGAATCCGAATGGAGGAGACAAATGGTTGGTGTAACTCATAAGTCAGTGATGCATACATTGGATGCAATCTCTGAGTACAGAATATTTATTCTGAGATAGAGAATGCAGTTGTGCTGCTGTGCCTGCCCTGAACTATTGGATGCAGATCCTGGTGTGCTTACTGGTTTTATCATGCTTGCTACTGAGCATTCCTGTCCTACACTGAGACTTCTTGCAAGAGCAATGCACTTCTTTAAAATGTAACATTCATCATCAAAAGGTACATGTACTTAACACAGTTCTAAAGCAAGTCCCAAGAGATTTAGGCTACTTTTTCTTCTCATCTCAAAGCAGTTTTGTTCATATCTTCCCAATAAACTTTGTATTATTCTTTGCTTAACATGACTGTAGTAAGAAGCAGATAAAAATCAATATGTACTGGTTAGAAAAATCAATATGTACTATTTAAGTAAGAAGCAGATAAAAATCAATATGTACTATGTTACTTCAACAATAATGTTAAAGAGTTAAAAGCAATGTAAGAAAGAATTTAAATGAAAGAGGCCAGGTGAAAATGAAATACAGTGCATCATGCACAGAGAATGTGTTTATTGGAGTAGTCCCAGGTCCAGATCAAAGATATGGCAATAGTGGCTGGAAACCATAAAGTATTTTCAGTGCCGTAAATGTTTCACAAATCCATGCAGGGACATTTAGGATGTTCTTTTTAGTATCATATTAAAAGAGGAAAAAAACAAACCAAAAAACCCCAACACAGAATAGAAATGTTGTTAAACCTCTGATCAAGATTCCTATGTCCTATAATGTACTAGAAGACAATTGTTTCAAGTACAAATTCTGACAGGAAGGGAAACAAAAGAAAAAGAAAAAAGTTGGAATAAATTCTGTCTGCTGAACAGCAGCCAAAAACTGCAGCAGGAGACTTGGTATCAGAACCACGAGCAATCTCAGATGGGTGCATAGCAGATCAAGGGAACAACTTTGAAGCAAGACCTTGTGTCTGTTTACTGTGACCTGGAGTTGCCTTTGGCAGAGGGGAGAAAGAAGTCCAAAGCAAGAACCTGGGCATGCTGAAAAGGTGTCTGGAATAGCACACAGATAAGGCCTTACCAGCTGTGTTGACTTTGGCTGTGTGTATATATGATAACTAGAAATTAATAAACCTGTCAAAAGAAAGGATGTGGAAGACAAACGGAAAAAGTCTGGTGTTGAGGTTTATACTAAGCTGCCAAGGTCACTTTGGGCTACTGAAATCAAATGTTTGGGAAGGGGGGCCTATTTCTGAAATATTTCTGCTTTAGCAATGGGCAAAAACATGGATGAGCAACCCAGTTGAAGGAAAATTAGATGCTCTGCCAAAGCATGAGAACTTGCACACACAGGAGATTGTGCAGGTGTACCCCATCCTGCTCCTTGCTCCGGCCAGCATGGCCACAGCTCGGACCAGGGCTGTAGGAGCTCATGTTTGCAGCTGTCTTATAAACCACCATGTTAAATATCACTGTCCCCAGGGGAACATCAGACACAACCTCAAAGAATGTAAGCCTAGCTACAGTATTTTTACTGTATTTTTGCAAGGTAGCTTTCCCATTTCTCATCCTCTCCTGTCTTTGATCATTTGTTCCTCTTCTTGATATCAAAATCGAAATATTTTTGCTTGGGAATTTTATCAGTTTATGTACCAAAATTGCTTCTTGGCCAAAACATCTCTTTTGCACTTGACGTCTCCTGAAAGACAGAGACCTTTGTGACTGAAACAAGGAAAGTCAAATCAAGGCTAGACAAATTATGGCTAGACTTAATTAGATTAAAGATATTATTCTGAGTTTGAAAACTATTACTGCATGGTATTCCAGATTTTAAGTTATCTCACCTAACTTGAGACAGTCTTCCAGGGGCAGTTTGTCACTTCAAAAAAATAAGTATTTAGTACAGATAGAGCAGCTGAGAGAGAGAAAGACGCATCAATGGAATATAGAGTAAGCATAATCAACAAGGTCAAATATTGAATTTTTTATTCAATTGAAGCAGAGTGAAATGTATCATCTTAAATGCCCAGCTATACCCCTCATATGTATTTTTCAACAATTTCTTTCAGCTACTCTCTGAACCTGAGAAAAAATTCTGTATGCTGAACTATTTGGAAACATTCCCTTTAAAAATCCCAACAAACATTTGAAAATCTAGTATATTAAAGTCAGCATCTTTCACCTGAAAGTCTTCATATCTGATGAGTATTTGAAAACTAATACAAGGTATGGTTTCTCAGTAGTTCAGACGGGCCTTCTATCTGGTCTACAACCAAAAGTTGGATTGTTCAGACCAGGCACACTCTTTGCACATTTGGTATTGCTATGACTAAATAGGCTGGGATAATTTATTTTGAGGGAAGTTTAGAAAAAAACCCCAAAAATTACATGAAAGAAATCTTCGGTTTCTGGCCAGCACTAGCAGTGTGAGCTCTATCACCAATTATTATAAAGCTCCTCTGCCCAGTTGTCTCTTGGCTCATTTTGAGATTTGGGCTCATCTCCCTTTCCTGCAAACACAGGCCTGTAGTCGGATGTCTGATACCACTCTGGTCTTGTATCTCATTTCTTATAGCTTTACTTCAGTTATATGTGCACATCTAAAATGTTTTCAGCTGCTGCTACTCACCTTTATATTTGTCTTCTCAACTCTGTGGAGCTAAATACACACACAAAACACTACCTGCACCAGCCTGAGCAAGTGGGAACTGAACACAGCCACTATGCAAACATCTCAGCAGAGACCATAGAGGTTTGGCAACCTTTTCAGCCAACAGAAGAGGCCAAGCCCCTGTTTGAGAAATGAAATCCTCACATTCAGTAAGAAGCCTTAAAATGTAATTTTTTAAACCTCAAAATTGTCTTGCTCAGCTCTGTTGATTTCAGCAGTTCAGAGGTAGGTATACCAAAACTCCACTCCAAGTTTTGGTGTACTTGGTTATATTTGGTTCTTACTCCAAGAAAAAGAACACTCCCATGAAATTCAGAGACAACTAATATCAGAAAATCTTACAGTAATGTTTGTCCCATGAAGATACATAATAAGACTCTCCAGTCAAAGAAGACAAAATTAGTGGAATGAAAAATATCCAAGAAATACTGTATTTGTGCCCTTTGGAAGTCCATCTATCATGTCTATATCTCCTAACCCTTAAAAAACAAAAAGGAAGTTTTACATAGTTTATTTCTATACTGGTTTTGTGATTCTGCTAATAATTAACAATATCTTTTCAAAGAAAATATTATTTGGATTTTGATATATTAATTACCATCTAGAAATCAACTTGCTAAGATTCAGCCTGATGACTCAGCTCGCTGAAAAAGAGCTGTTTGGGGAATATATGTCAATGAAAGGTATTTTTATATTTTTCATATGCCTCTATTTTTCATATGCCTTCTTTGCTTTCTGGCAGGCAAACACGTTGGCTGAAACAACCTTTGTAGGCTTGTCAATAAAGGCCTCTCCAGATTCAACCAGCTCTTTTTAATGGAGCTCACAGAAAAATTTGGTGTTCAGAAGTACAGTTTTTTCTCCAACTACTTGGTCTATTTCCAAGAGGCCTGTGGCAGGGGAGAAACATTAGGACCTGCAATTCCATGTTTCCTCATGCAGTGTTTATACAGATCAGCAGCCTTGGCTAGAAATTAATGTCTTTAATACGAGAACACATTCCTTGAGTCTGTGGCTTTCCATTAATAACAAATTCACAAGTACTGCACCTTTGAGGAAGATTCCTCTCTCCCGACTCTGGATAGTGACTGAAGATATTTGCCCCTGAGAATACTGAATTGTCTTAAGCTTCATTTACAGTCAACAGAGAAATCACCTAGGGTGTGATTCATCTGGCTTATTTGAGATTTGACAAAATGATGAATTGCACTTAGATGAACATCCTTCTTTCTATTCACTGCAAAGTGAGCCTGGAATGTTTACCTGAGGTGTTATTACCCAGTGCTACGCTTGGATCATAAAAAGAGGGGAAGCAATGTCTTGTTGGAATAATGCCTTATAATATAAAGGTTGGTACTAGTACTTCAGGCTTCATAACTAATATGTCTGACTGTGATGTTTAAATATAGGGCTTGGTATTTCTGCTGCCTCCTTTTAACTTGTTTATTGGGTCACTTGTAAGAGCTTATTAGTTGCAGTCTTTCTCTTTCTGACAACTGTTGGCCCAATTGTCCAAAACCGTAGGATCTGATTAATGACCTTTCTTGACCTCTCATTAGGATTAGAGCTGGGCTCCAGTTTATCAGCAACAGCCTGAAACAATTTTAATCAGTGTTGACCCCCCCAGCCAAGCAAGCAGCCCTATTAAAATTAACGAGATGGCAATTCTGTGAGAACAGGCCAGGCAAGACTGACTGATAGGGAAGCTACCTGATGGCAGCAGAGTCTCTTGGCAAATCACACACACTCAGGTGTCTTGTCAACTTTGCACTCACTTTATTTTCCCATATGAGCCACCAGAAATAGACACTTCTGCTTCATTCCACATAGCACTCACTTCCTCAGGGTGAACAACTGCCCAGAGCAATCCAGTCCTATTACTCTCAAAGGATCATATAGGAATTATGCAGCTATGCCACAGCCGTGTAATTCTGACAATCTGAAAGAACAATTTGTAGGACAGTGAGACACAGAGAAAATGTTACAATAGGAGATGGAATTTTCCTTATTTGACAAGAAAAAAAAATCAACAACATTTTAAAACTGTATTCTTAAAAGCAGAATGTTGATTGCTTATGTCTGTTGAAAGTTCATATTAAAAGTAGTGTATCTGGTACTGAAAAACGTTTGTAAAAATCCTGATGCAGCAGTAGTGTCTCTGGAGAACTGCTTTTGAACACTCCATGTCCTCCTACTTCTCATTTGGTCTAGGTTGCTTTTCTTCAAAGCACATAACAGCAAGGGATTTCTTTTCTCCTGAGAAGTAAGAAAATGAAAGCTCATGGAAATTAAATCTGATAAAGAAGAAAAATTAGAATGGAAATTGTTCATATTCTCATAGATGGTGCTCTGAAATTTCTTTAAAAAAAGAATTTGGAAGGATTTATTTTTTCATGGAAAGGAAAGCTCTGTCAACACATAGCTGTGTTTTGCAACCATTTGGAAATATTAGGGAATATTTCCCTATAGGCCTACAGACCACATGCACATACAGCCCAGGTGTACTTGCTCTGTCATGTCTTCAATGGCTCAGCATTTCGTCTCATGCCGTAAGGCACCAGATAAAAGAGCTGATCCTCAAAGAAGTGTCTGAAAGATTCAAGTTCATTAACTGCTGGAGTGAGGTGGGTTAACTCCACTGAAACTAGTAGAAAATGCCTCACATGTTTCTCCTGTCTAATTTTGAGCCTTTATTATCTAAAACCCCAGCATATACTGGATGTTGGAAGTCCATGTTTGTTGGCAGTTCATGTTTGTTGGCTGATGATAAGTGCCAGTGATTGGAGAATTCCTCTGGTTAGCATCAGGGACAAAGCTGGTGATCTCTGGTTTTCTTCAGCACTAATCCTTTAGCTGGTCAGGAAGGCTATTTCAGAGAGCATTAGGGAAGAATACATGGAAAGGGGATAGAAGCCTCTGTGCTATGCTGCTTTCAAATCCTGAGGGAACAACCAGGTAGCTGCAGGGAACCTCTAAAGGGTGACATTTATAGCATAATCTTCAGAGCTTTCATGCATGGGATTGACTACATGGCAAACTAGTGGAGTGCTAGAGAAGTCGCTCAGAGCAAAAGCATTTTATGTTTCTTATCAAACACTTCAAGGTTATCAGTAAGAGTCTCACACGTTTGTGCTGCAGGGCTCCATTAAGTGAGATTCCTTCTCCAACAACCCATGCTGCCTACAAGTTTCTCTGAACAGCTTTTTGTCTGACATTCTAGGTAATTGCACATGACCTATAACTGGAGAGTTCTTTTTTTTTTTTAAGCCTTATTTTTAAAATTTTAGATCAGCAAACCAAAGCCTTAGGTTTTTGAGATTCAGCATCTTATTTGCAGGGCTGCCATTAATATTTAAATACTCTGTGGTTTGGGTTACCTTTATGCTTTGTTCATAAGCAGTCTGAAAAGCGAGAAGGAAGAAGCAAAGAAGTAGCTATGGGTTTGTTTTCAGTTTTTAAATAAGCTGGAGCGTATTTAGATACCACTACTTTCTGCAATTGTCTTAAAAAGAAGCTTTCTTAAATATCGTATCAGGTTTTATATTATTTCTGCAAACTATAAAGAAAAATACCCAAGGACTCTGATGGATGCCATGACATGCAAATTCCCTTACAACCATTACACAGGCGGTTCCACCACCAGAAAATAAGTATCCTTCAGTGTTCCAGACTGAATACTTATGAAGGCTCCACAAAATGTCAAATCAAAATATTGCAGCTGCATTTGTTAATGATCCATGGAGTGAGCTGGAGCAATCAAACTCAACCTTGATTACAGAAAGAACTGGATGGTAGAAGTCAGTCCTGAACATAACAGCCTGGGAAACTCCTCAAAAGCAGGCAGTAAACAAGCAGAGCTGTGTTTCTGCAATCAGGAAAGATAACAGGACAGCTATAGATAAACATGGAGGACCCAGGCAATACTGCGCAGCATCTAAGAATAGTTTGTTTCCTGCACCTGGAGACAACAGAACTGTGTTCTGGAGGGATGAAACATGGAAGGGATGGTAGGCAAAGGGTCACTAAAGGCAGTTTGCTCTATGCTTTATATAATGTCCTTCTTCCTTATGTCTCTCAAATCTGAGATACTGAATTTGCTTCCTTCAGACAATGTGATACAATCTCCCTGTCACCCATACACTCTCCCTTCCAAAATTAAGAAAACTAAAAGAGAGGAACTAACATCCTGACTGCCAGGGATAGGAAAGAGGAGGCCTCTGCTCTGTAATTGACCTTGGCTTTGTATGAGATCTTTTTCCAGCCATCACAAGACTGAGGTATTGACATGAACTAGAAGCATGAACTCTTGCTATTGGAGACTGAGCCAAGTTGTTTTGTGAAGCAAAGTCTGCAAACAGCGCTGGTGACTGCTGTCATTAAGATGAGAATGGACAGGGAGAGCTTGTTGCACTGTGAGTGGGACAAGGGACTGTGAGTCGCTGCCAAGCCACATGGCAGTAGCAGATTGCTCCTATGTCCCTTTTTTACCATTCAGAAAAGCCATCACTCAGGTGTATATAAAAAACACTGTAGTGGAGAGGCAAAAGAGAAAGCAGGATGGTAAGAGCAAAGAGCATACAAAATATACTTGTCTATTTAAAGCTGGACCTGAGCCAGAAAAGTCAATGAGACATTTCATGCCCAGTTCTGTTTCCTCAGCAAAACCCTGCAATGTCTTTTAACCTACAGGATTCATGGCACAGCTGCTATTGGGAGAAGATGTACGTATTTTTGACAAGACATGCTCAAAGAACTGTTCAAGCCATGGGGTGCTTGTGACAAGCTGCTTTCTGACAGCACCAAAAATTTTAGCACTGCAGCTCCAAATACCTGCCTTGACAAAGAGAGACAAGCAGAGTCCCATGGTCACCCCATTAGTGCCTTTCAGAGGCAGAGTAAGACAGCTGAGATTCTGTCAGCATCTGTTACACTGCCACTGCAGGCCATTGTAGTGGTAATATGAATCAAAGTTGGACCCCTTAGAATACAGGAAAAGAAAGCACAGAATGGTTAAAAATCTTATCAATTTGTCTGCTTAGTTCTGAACCGATATGTGGGTGGATGCAGTCACGAGGGAAGGAGGGCATGCTAGTCAACCCTGCTGCTAATAATTGTTAATAAAGGAAAAGCAGAATATTGGTGTTGATTTTTGTGATTAACTCTTACTCTCTCCTTGAAATCACCAATCTCCTAGAGATTTAATGTTCCTGAAACCTGGGATAATTCACTCTGATCTTTTAGGGTAAGATTGGGAGTGGAGGGAACGCACAAAAATAGTCTCTGTTGATCTGTAATGTCGTGTAGTCTTACTGCTTTTCAGTGTCTTAGGAAAAAATCAGTGTAAAATATTAAAAGTAGATTGCTTGGGTTTTTTTGATTTGGTTTGGTTTTGTTTGTTTTTTCCTTTTTTTGCACTTGTGAGTGCATGTGTACTAATTTGAAATCAAACCTGTGGGAGATCGCAAGTCAGAAATATAATTTAATGGAAGAAAATTAAATGAAATAAATAAATGCAGTAATACAAGAATACTGACTAAGTCGGAATACAACCTGACACTCTGTGGTGGAGGCTGTCCAAGCGAAGCAGTTCAGCTGAAGCAGTGATCCTGTAGAAAGAAAGGTCTGAAGGTCCAGCAGTAGCTCTTTCCCTCTGGGAGTCCAGTAGGCAAGTGCTGGTGTGGTGTTCAGAATCTCAGTTTATATCCAGGATGGAATAGTTGGTTCCTCCCTCTGGGCGGAGCATCTCACAATGGGATGGTGAGTCATGAGATAAGGCACTGATGGGCCATTAACAGGAGGTAGTCCAGGGGGGAGTTATCTCTGAGTCACGGGACCAGGCACTGATGGCCCATTAACAGCAGATAGCCCAGGGGGAGTAGGTAAGGAAAACACCACCTGTTCCAACAGCTCATGAAGATGGTAACAGAATATACTTCAAACCAGGACAGTGCACCAAGTTAAACCATACCATATATCTCACTGAATTTTACTTCTCCTTTATAGTGCTTATGATTTTGGTGGCAATTCAGTTATTTGTATTGCAGTCTCAGCTCCAAACAGAATTTAAATTTTTTAGATCAAAACTTAAATTAGACACTTGACACTAATTATCTGCACATATGTCTTCAGCAGAAAAGAGAAACACACTCATTATTACCATTTCTCTCTCCTCTAAATGGTGACCTAATTGTAAAAGGATAACCAGATGCCCACTGTGAGTTGAGTTCTTATGTTACCTCTTCACCTGAGATTGACATCTACTCCCTTGGCCCAAGATATTGTCTTTTACTGAAGCCCTGATGTAAAATCAAGACTCCAAAAGCTCCAAAAGTTTCATTTTCATATTATTGAACCCTTTATTTATTTTTGTTTCCTTATAATTTTCCTTCTTTAAGGCATTTGGTCTTTGATTTTTTTCACCTACTGTCATTCAGCAGGGAAGACATTTTCTCCATGAAAATAGAGAGAAAAATAGAGAGAGGTACTTTGTCTTCTTCTTTTCCCAAGACACCTTAAAACTCACCATAGTTCTGGCCTGCTGCCTCTTGTATAGGACTTAAGACTGACATGTCCCACAACCCAGAAAGTCCCAAAGCTGTAAAGGTTTGACAAACCAGTGATCCTGAGGATCACTCCTTACTGTCAGGCAGATAAGTGCATTAGAAAAGGAAAGAGTGCTTGTAAATGCTCTGAGCTTATTATCTGGCTAGAGCTTTGTGGAATACTTTTTTTTTTTTCCCCCTGTAAGCAGCACATGCAAATGTTTGATTTTATTTGTTTCTTTGGATGGAGGGAGATGTAGAGAGATTCCTGCCCAGCATGTCCTTTCCTGTGATGGCCAATTTCATGTGACTGCTGTATGTGATCATGACAGAGACACCTTCAGCCAGCCAACATGGTGAGACAGCTTCCCGAGGAACTGTGGGAGTGCTTCATGCCTACACTCACATTGTGTTCAAAACTCTAAATCAAAGAAGAATTTATCTTTATTAAAAACAAGTGTTATGGAATCATAGGCAGTTACAAACAATTTAAACTCTGTTGTTCGAGGCCCTGAACTAGAATGAAGTAAGAAAATACAGTGAAAAAAAGTTTATGTGGTCTTGTATTTTTTCTTTCATTATTCAGCTTTTTGAATTTAAAAAAGACATTGCTTTCTTAAAGAAAAAGGATTTTAGAACACGATGGCAGGATTTACTCTGAGTGTACAGAACCTTTTATGAAAGATTTAGGTGCATTTTTCTGAAGCTTGAAGAAAACATAAAGTTTAAAAGCAAATTGAATGAGAGGAATTCATCAGTTTTTTGCAATCTCCTTTAGTTTTCTATGTTAAGCCATTATTAAATTCACTTTTTTACTTTTGAAACCAAACTTCCCTATAGTTTAAGAGAATTTAACTCTCTTCACAAAAAATTCAGTGCTATATGCAGCACAATTCAGAGACAGAGAAACAGATTTTTAATGTCAGTTAACTCCCATTTTGAAAAGATATGATCTTCAAAGTGATCTGCTTTGAAACCATGGGTCTTATAATAGCAATGACTGTCAATCACACAATATATTTTATATATTTATAGAGCTATACAGCATGTTGCATAAATGACCGTATCACTACAGGATTGGTAGGGGTTATAATCCCTGGTTTGTTAGGTGAGACAACTTAATCATAGAGATGGTAAGTGACTCATTCAGTATGATACACTACACAAAATAAAGTTTGCCAAAAGATTTTAAAATGTTCTAAATGCGAAGGATCAGTTTTTTTAAAGGTAATTAACATTTAAGTTCTCCTAAGAAAGAGTTAAGAAACTGGTCCCACTACCCATAGAAAAAATTATAGTGTACATAAATTATTAAATCAATGTATAAACACCTAAAAATCCAATGGGGTGGACAACAGAACAGTAAGAGTGGACAAAGGAATTATTCATGTGACATAAAATAATAATGTAAAATCCCACCTAGGACTTCTGTCTAGAGAATGGTCATGAGATCCACCAGGGACATTAAATCCATGAAACACCCTCTGTCAAAGAGGTGTCTTTGGTCTGCATATGTTTTTTGAGTGAAGTGTTGCAATTTTCCTGATTCTTGTAGTCACCCACAAAAATCTTCCTGTGCCACAAGGTTTATAACTATCTATTTTAAGAATAATTTCATAGCCATAATTAAAACAGAAGGTGCAATAAATTCTAGGAAAGCATGTTCTTTGAAATAACATCGTGCCTATGAATGTCTAAAATGATAAAATAAAAAAATTATCAAACTATCAGTACATTTCATAAATTAATGAAAAACGGTAAAAAAATAGTTGACATTAAGGAATATAGGCAATTTTATAAGCACAAGAGAAAGTACAAACTCAATTTCCCCAATGTATTAATGTTTTCCAGATGCTGACACTATGTCTTCGATGACTAGACAAATGCTAATTCCAATGCAAGTGGCCAACCAATGAAAGAATACAGAAGCCATCCTATTAAACCCAGCCAAACCATGGATGCAGTGCTGACAAGAACATATTTGCTCAGGGAGAATAAAAAAGCCTCAGAGGAAGAGGCAGGAGTTATGTCTCCCTTGTGGTAGGCACTGTATACCCTTGTAATAAAGAAGACTGTCTGCAAATCAGTGGTCTTATGTTTCATGCAGCTTGGCTGTACACAGTGAAAAATAGGTTTCTTCAGCCTTGGGAGGTTCCAATTTTGTACAATTCTTGGAGATTTTAGAAAAAAATCACTGCCCATTTAGCTGCTCATTCTAAGACTTCTGAAGAAGCAAAAGAAAAATTATGTGATTTAATTTTTAAGTTTTGAAGACAGTTCATAAGGATATTTTCTTGAACAGAATACCTATCTGTAAGGGTAAAAAAATCACTGCAACGCACAGAGTTAACATTATATATATATATATATTTATATATATATATGTGTGTGTGTGAGAAAGTCTGAATTCTAGTTTTACCACACCTCCATTTTGCCAAGATCAAAATCTTAAGAGCAAACCAGTTATTTACTTCACACAGTACTTAATAAGAAATTTGAAACTTATTGTCACAGGATATTGTAGAAACTAGAGTCAAATATGACCAGAAAGACACTAAATAAGTCAATAAAAGATAATTTGTAGCCATGAACCCAGGGTAGGTCAAGATGGAAAGAAGGTGTATAATGGTTCAGGCCACTTGTGAGAAGATGGTTTTAGATATCTGCCTGATGCATGGTTCAGAGTATGCTGAAGTACGCATTCCTGTTTAATCACTGGAGAGTCTTAAGTGACTTCTGAAGATTTTTCAAGTGCCTGAAGGTAAACTGTGCAAACCCACTGGGATAGATTTCATTACCACAGAAGATCAATGTTTTTAATGTTCTATGCTCCTGTGGCCAAATGGAAAAGCAACAATTGAAAGGTCTTGATAAGGGAAATCCTTTAAATTCTTTGTTTCACCCTCCATGTACCTTACTTTCTAATAAGAAAAAGATATGAAACTAGCCTTGGCCCTTTATCACAAAGTGTGTGTGCTAGTGTTTTCATTATGCAGCCCATTAAACAGCCTCCCTCCCCCTGTAAAAATCAAGCTCTTAAAAAATTGTGTTCATGGCATGCAAATCTACATGCAGACTGACCTTTATTGCACAAAAAGACAATTTCAAATGTAGCTGCATTGCGCTCCTTTGTCAAGACATGAACCTTCATATCCATTGTAGGAAAATGCATTTGTAACAGTTTGCTTTCTGTAATAATTACTGATTTAGGCAAAGCCTAATATTGCCATGTGTTTCAGTTTAAAATATTCTTCCTTTCTTTTTTTTTTTATTAAGAATCTTTTATTCTTTCTGTGGCCAGTCAGAGTTTACCACTATGCTTGAAGAACATTCCCACTTTTTTGAAAAACACCTGCTTTTTCATTTAAAGAGCTCAAACTGTGGTCCAAGTTAATCAGCATATAGATTTGGATATCCAGATGTAGGACACGTTAAGTCACTGTGGTTTTTAAGTATACAGGAAATCCTTTTGCAGATGTTTAGTGCATATGGTACTTTTGAAGTTCAATTTAGTTTTCTTTCTTCTCTTTCCCTTTCCCCCAAACTTTCTCCCATGCTTTTTATTTGTAGCATTATATGCCCTTTGGATGGCAATGCCAGGGCCTTTTGAAGGCCCTTTCCCTGCATAGGTGCACAGTTCTGCATCAGATGACATAGATTATCCAAGACGTGTGCACAGAAGCAGTAGATGTGCGTTGGGTCTGACTGAGGTAAAGCTCACAGCCCTCACAGTGCTGTGCCTTGCACTGGTGGCTGGATGGGTGTTGATAACAGAGCAGAGTTTGGGCTACTGCCCAGCAGTGCTGTCCCTCTGACATTCCTTCCCCCACCAAAGGGAATGGGCATGGGTGAGATCCTGGGAGGGGACACAAGCAGGCCAGCTGACCCAAACCAGCCAAAGGGATATATTCCAGACCAGATGATGCCAGCTCAGATATATAATCTAGGAGGGGAGGAGGAATAGTTCTGTGTGAAGTCCTGCTTCCCAGAAAGTGTCCAAATATCTTTGCTGATAGGAAGTAGAGACTGATGTTTTCCCTCTTTAGCTCTTGCGTGCACAGATCTCCTGGTTTCTTTCTTTTCACTGTAATAAAACTGCCTTGTCTCACCCTGATGTTTATTTTTTCTCCATCTTATTCTCCCCCCTGTCCCAGTGGGAAAGGGAGTGATAGAGTGACTGAGTGGGCATCTGGAACCCAGCCAGGGTCAACCCACAACATGACACAGGCCATCTTCTTTCTTCTTTTCAGCATCATTCAGGGTAGCAGGACCCTACAGTGCCTAAAATCAGATTGTATGCCTGCATTCAGCAGCTGAGTCCTGCTGTCAGTGTTGGTAACACAGTGCAGTGTACATCTACCTCTGAGCTAGGTGTCTAACTTCACATGGTAGTCCATGGTCAGGACTCTTTCCCCTCTAAAGCTGGCATCTAAAATGCTGAGAGTCATGCCCACAAGGTCAGTTTCTCTCTGCTGACTATGAAAGGTGCAAACTTCAAAAGCTAGGTTACATGAGTTACACCTCAATGTCCACATAAACTGGTAGGTTCTGTGAAACTACTGGCCAAGTAAAGCTTTATTTGGTATGAATACAGAAAAAAATGGTCCTAAATTACTTTGTTTTTATTTAAAATTTTATATGATTAATTTTGGTAATTCACTTCCTTTACTTTCCCTTAATTATGGGAAATTAAACGTCTTCCCCTTTTCCATTCACATTTTTATTTGGTTTAATGCATTTTTCAGGAGTGGGGAAGTAACCAATCCTAATTTGTGAATTATATAAATATTCAGAATTATTTCATTAATGTATTAAAATAATGATAATTTCTCAGTACTGAATTTTTCTGTATATTAATCTGTTTTTGTGCCATGATGCAAATAAATGCTACATGGTCTTTACTGGGGAATATTCCCAGCATACAAGTACTTTTACAAATATTGTAGTCTGCAAATGTTTCACAGATTGAATTTTTATGAGATCATAGAGTAACTGATTATAGAAAAGAAGCTCTAATATACTGCAGCCTTCAATGCTGGTATATGAAATATGACACACATTTCATGTACTGTATATGAAACATATGCCTCCACCCAAGAACTCAGGCCACAAGGCTTTTGTGATAAACACCTGTTGCTATTCTATTTAAAGTATGACTATTGGTATCACAGGACCTGAATCCCTTTACTCTCAGGTGAGACTCTGACACACTGCCACCCCCATTTTAGTGAATATGGGGAGAGCACCACAGGCTGGCAAAGTGAAATCCCAAGGCCAGAGGTGAATTGAAGCTCATAGGGGCACTGAAAACTTTATAAACTATCCAAACTTGCATCATACATAATCTTTAGATTCTTCTTTTCAGAAAAGTTTGCTTTGTATTATGGGACTAACATAAGAGGATATTGAAGTCTATTGATAGTGCTGTAAAAAGAATTAATTGGTTTGTATAAATCTGAAAGAATTTGGTCAGGTAATCAGCAGTGTTGCAGTGGCCTCCCTTTAGGAGCAAAGGGATGAAAAGAGCAAATGGTTTGAGGGTTGTTGCTCAGTTTGCTGGAAAAACTGGCTGAAATGGCAGCAGATCAGACTCAGTGACATAAGAAGCCTTTACTCCTCTGAGAGACTGAAATGTCAATGGTTAATGGCTTAAACAATCAGCCATTGCAAAAGCAGCAGAGTGCTTTGCTGATGATGCTCACAATAACAACCTTGGCAGAGGGCGTGAGCACCAGAGGAGGACCATGACAATCAACCTTTAGCTACAGATTGAGTTTTAAGCCAAATAAAGGAAGAGGCCAACAAGAAGCAGATCCTGTGAGGTGGGATAGCTTTTTATCATGCCAATGTCCACCCTACACAAGTGGCTCAGGTGAAAAACTGCCCCTTCCCCAGGGGAGGTATTAGGACATTCACACACAGGACTGGCGGTGTTCATCACTTCTCATGGGCATAACTTGCTCAGCTATGTTAGTGTGAGAGGCAGCTGTCATGTCTTAGAAGGTGTCATAAACCATCAAACACTCCCAAAGTATGCTCAGACTCATTCCTGGGGCCTTTGACCCGAGGACTGGGCATGATCCACATGCAGTGTTGGATCCCCACACCAGGGGAGGTACTTGGGCATTCCCACATAAACCTAAGAGTATATTAACCCACTTGGGTTAATATAAAAACTTGGTGTTTTGTGAGCTTCCCCCACCCCCAATGGATCAAGAGAGCAAACAGCACTTTGACCAACAGACATCTAAATTGCAACCATCGTGTTGCTGGATCCATGGGTGGTGATATCTTTCTACTTTAATCCTTTCTTTTTCCTTCTTTTTCTCTTTCTTCTCCTATCTTCTTCTTAAACTGCATTGTAAGGNCTCAGACTCATTCCTGGGGCCTTTGACCCGAGGACTGGGCATGATCCACATGCAGTGTTGGATCCCCACACCAGGGGAGGTACTTGGGCATTCCCACATAAACCTAAGAGTATATTAACCCACTTGGGTTAATATAAAAACTTGGTGTTTTGTGGGCTTCCCCCACCCCCAATGGATCAAGAGAGCAAACAGCACTTTGACCAACAGACATCTAAATTGCAACCATCGTGTTGCTGGATCCATGGGTGGTGATATCTTTCTACTTTAATCCTTTCTTTTTCCTTCTTTTTCTCTTTCTTCTCCTATCTTCTTCTTAAACTGCATTGTAAGGCAGACTAAAAAATTCCAGTCAATGCCTTAGTAAGAGCATTGTTGTGTGTGGATTATTTAAAGTTGACTAAGTTTAAGTTTGCTAAGTTAAATTTAGTGAAGTGCCTCACTTTGTCCAGATATGTTTTAAAATTTGCCAAGTATCTTGTTCTACCTTAATGATCTTTAGTTTGTAAANTGAGCTTCCCCCACCCCCAATGGATCAAGAGAGCAAACAGCACTTTGACCAACAGACATCTAAATTGCAACCATCGTGTTGCTGGATCCATGGGTGGTGATATCTTTCTACTTTAATCCTTTCTTTTTCCTTCTTTTTCTCTTTCTTCTCCTATCTTCTTCTCAAACTGTATTGTAAGGCAGACTAAAAAATTCCAGTCAATGCCTTAGTAAGAGCATTGTTGTGTGTGGATTATTTAAAGTTGACTAAGTTTAAGTTTGCTAAGTTAAATTTAGTGAAGTGCCTCACTTTGTCCAGATATGTTTTAAAATTTGCCAAGTATCTTGTTCTACCTTAATGATCTTTAGTTTGTAAATAAAAGTTTGTTATTGAACCTCCTGAGAATTTTGTTTGTCCCATGCATCACCCAGAGTGAATCAAACAACCTTCCTCTGAATCTTCAGAGCACACCAGGACATAGCAACTCATCTGAACTTCCACATTTCCTGCCATTTAATGACCTTCCTTTTTAAACTCCTTAAAGGAGGCCTCTTGGATTTTTAGCTTTTTATTTTTGTTTGAAGAGGGAAAATATTATATTTAAAGGTTGAAGGTCAGCTTCACTGGACTATCTTTTCTTGATTCCTTGCCTTACTCTCTTTGGCATCCTTTTCTATAAGCCAGTATTTTTTTTATTTCTCATTAACTTTCTCAATTTCATTAAGTAGCTTTTCTTTTTAATTCTGTGCATTACTCATACTTTCAAAGCATTATATATCTGGATGAGATGAAATATAATGCAGCTTCAGTGAATCACTGCAGATTTGAAGAGGAATTTGCAAAATCAGGAGAGCCATATTCATAAAGAAAATACAAGACAAGATAAGACATCTTTATTAAAACCAAGCCTCTGGGGTTTTTATTTATTTTTTTAATCCAGGAAAGAGAAGGATTCCTGGTGCAAATCAGAAATCAAAGACTACAACTATTTCATTTTTGTAAGGTCAAAAGTAAACAGAAATCTCCCAGAGAAAAACTCAAACATTAGGACCTTATCCATCAGTGTAGCTTCTCAGCCTCAAGTGTTATGAAGTCAAGCAGAGACTCCAGAGCAGGAGCTCCTGTGACAATCCACAAAGTCTTGTTCTTGCTGAGTGGGTACAAATAGAGGGTGGGGGATCTGAACAGTTTGAGTAAGTCTGTTCCAGATTCTGTTTCTCGTTTTCTATTATTCTCTATTGAGGTGGTGCAAACTGGGAGAAAGCTTCTTAATGCAGTGTGATAGACACCAGTCTGGTGACTCTTTTTAGATTATTCTCCACAATCAAGGAACAGCAGAACCTGTTCTAAGGTAGGCTAAAGGCAAGAGGACAGCTGCAATAAAAACAGGGTCCAAGCCAGGTCTGAAAAGAATCAGCTGAACCATAGTGCATCACTCAAACCTTGGATACTGCCAGCTTGTACATATGAGTTGGGCTGATTCTCTGATCACAGCAGAGATCTGACCCATAATGATGCAGAATTTCCACATAAAATGTGTGTGATTATAAGACCTAATGGAAAAAACTACTGGGCAAAATCTGTTGCTCATGACACATATTCAAGAAAAGTGAAAATAGGGCCCTTTATGTATCTGGGAGCAATTCAAAGGAAAATAATATGAAACCTATGTGCTAGACTTAGGAAATAAAAATTGCAAGTTACTGTATGAGAATGGACAAAACACCTTCAAATCTGTTAGATTTCACTTTTTGATGTTGTTGCTTTTATTTTGTTTTATTTGGTTGGGTTTTTTGGGGATTTTTTGTTTTAGGAAAAGTGAAGAAGTGGTTTTAAAATGAGATATTCTAAAAAATATTTAAAGTACATCATGCATGGAAAATAATTGCTTAGAAATCCATGCTTAGAAACACATGCTTAGAAACACATGCTTAGAAATCCAACCCAAAAGGCCCTGTTCAGGCAAAAGCCCATCCACCAATAGAGTACTTCTTGCTTGAATAAAGCATGTGGGACTGACCCCTCCTGACTGATACAACAGGATGGATATCAAGATTAGGACATCAAAAAGAACTAATATTAGCAACATGCATACAGTTTCCTGTGGGTAGATGTTTAAATATTAATTTTGATGTCGTAGGGCCTTCTGCTTAGGCCTGCTTCTCCAGCAGTTTTCCCGTGGCATCTGTGTCATTCCTGCTGTTCCCTTATGGCTATGATGCATGTGCTGGCATGTCTCAGTTGACATGAGGCACCCACCTTCAGGCTGAGGTTGGCAGCTGACTTTTTTCCAAAGCTCAAACATAGTCACCTAAATTCACTGATCTTAATCCCAGGCTGAGTCCAGCCTCCACATTGTCCAGTACAACACTGGAAAGGAGCCATGGTGGCATCACCTGTGGAGTTCTAAGAAAATAAATTAAGCAAAAGAGCAGAAACATTACTTAGCAGTAAAGATAGATAATAATTCATCTGGGGGAATTGCACCTGACCTGCAAAAAAGGAGTGATGAGAGTACAGTAAGACAGAAGCATGAACAGAAAGAGCATTTTGTTGGGCTCCATGACCTTAGAGGCCTTTTCCAACCCCGATGATTCTAGGAATCTGTTTTACCATCCTATAATTTTACAAGGAAACTTTCGTTTTATACTTTGAAAGTAAAAAATA